>VYZV01012648.1:21349-39116 GCA_013401275.1 Pandion haliaetus | reverse complement strand
GCATCTAAATGTTTGCGCATCCCTTTGTAGATCTGGTTTCTTTCTGTCTTTGTTGGGAGGGCTGAGCAGATGAGACCTCGTTGAACAACAGATAAATAGCTTGTGCTGTTGGGTAGTCTTTTCTAATTGGTATAGCTAAACACTTAGAAACCTGAGCATTTTTGCATTGTGTTTTTATATACCTTTGGATNTTTGGATGGCATACTTAAATAAAATATCTCTTAGATACTACTTTATGATGATCACTCTGGGATTAATCTCATACTACAGGGTTGCTAGGTTTTGCTGCTAGGTAACTACTGCATCAGAGAGAGGTTTCAGTACGATTTGGTATCTCGTGGGAATTGTAGGGTGATTCACGCTGTGGCTGTAAGTCTAGGCTTCTAAAGAAGAGTGTGGGGGTTGATCAGTTAGGAAAACTGTGGTTCAGTTAATTGAAAGCAATAGTTTCATGCAGAACATTCAGGTCCTAAAAATGTCCCTTAATCTCTATATAACAGTTCTAGAATTGAATTATGCTGCTTGCAACATTTTAAAGAGAACTGACTGGTTCTCCAGCAGGGATGATTGTCATAATCACCACTCCCAGTAGTAAATATTACATGAATAATTGATGAAATTTCATAAATATGTAGATGAAAAGTACTGATTGTGTGAGGTTTTCTCCTGGGTCCTTATTAATTGTGAACCATCATGTTAACTGCTGCTGTTGATTCTGAGAGAGCAAAAGGATATTTGTTTGAAAATTAAATATTTGCTATAATTATGAAATGCATTATTTAACTGGTGGGATATTGACTTTGGCTTGTGTTCATGAAAAAAGCTTCAGATGCCATTTTAATGACTTTAATATTGTACATCACCGATGCATAAGCTTGCCAGAAGATACAGCCCAAATGTTGTGCTAAAAATAAAAAGTCAGTCATATTTACAAATAATTCACATGTGTATTCTAAGATGTACTCCTTAAATAAGGACAAAGCAGATTGCATTTTTGGGATTCAGCAGTGCAGATCATCAAAAGCTGTTCTTGAGAAATTATACATTATAACAAATGAAGCAACTCTAGCATGTGCATATGTCATGTAGATCATTTGGTGGTTTAGCAGCTGGGTGAATAAGAAATTATAAAATGTATTTCTGTATTCAGTCCACATTACCACAGTTATTACAACAGAACTGAGAATGTTTACAAAGAAAACTGCAAGTATAATTTTCCTGTATGAAGCCACATTCTGAATTCAAATCAGAATCTGTCAGAAGAACGTGAAGACTTACTGATTCTGAGAACCCTGTTGTCTTAATTTAGTTCTATGGCACTAACCACACCAAGGAAGATTTTTCACTGAAGATTATTTTTCATTGAGAAATAGAAGTCTTGGTTTTGTTCTTTGAACAGTGTAGGCTAGTGTGGGGAGTTTGTCCTTCACATCTGGAAGGCAACTTTGAACGAGGCAGATTTTTCTTCTGTAAATTGAACGCTGTACAGAATAACACAACAAAGCTGGAAATGTAATTTCAAAGGAGTCTTATGAATCGGGACATAGGAGGAAGCTATTGCAGGAGAAAATTGTTGGTATCAGTTACCCAAGGCCAAACCTTTGCCTCCCCCATTGACAGAGCAGCATTTTTACAAACTCCAGTTGGATGTTGTTGTGGGATATTTGTTCTGGTGCCCATTGAATTGGACTACAATTGACAGTTGTGCACAACACACCAATTTTAAAAAACGTCTGTTGTAGCAAAGCATGATTTTTTTTCTGTCTTTGGGGAAACCTGAATAAAGAACATTCAGAAGTATTTTGAAAGCAAACACGTTTCCCAATAACTTTCAAGCTCTTAAATAAACTCAAGCTGTTGTATGCCTTCAACCATTTGGTTCTGTTCAAAGGCAATTCAATTCTTCAGACTTTATCCTTGACATCTCTACATATATCTAACTGCAGAGCCAAAGTGTCAAGCTTATTTCTGTGGTAAGGCCATAATGGTGCAAGCCATGTACTATCAAGTAGCAAGCAGTTGTTGAAATGTGTGCATGCAGTTACGGAAGAGGAATCGAGACTTCCTTTCAAAATGAGTTCTTGCAGTTTTTACCTGGTTATTTTAAGACTGAAAGAATGTCTGCAACATAGATTTAAGTATTCCACTTCTGATCTGTCTTAAAGGGGCATCTTTTAAAACATATTTCTGCCTCAAGGCTTTTTTATCTGTTCTTAGTAATACCAATGATTATACTGCTGCAAAAAACAATCAGAGACAAGGAAAATACTTCTCTCTGTTTCTGTGTGATTACTCTGTGTGTTGAGTAGCTCTTTGCTCCCACTTAAAAAGTCTGCTAGGTGCATGAGATGTCAGCTGATTCCTGTACAGGATATGACTTCCTTAAGTATATTCTGTGCCTGTCACTTAGTGCTGGAAGAGTGACAGGTACTTACTGCCACGAGTAGTTCTGTTTTCTTCAGTAGAGCTACTCACAGGGTTAAAGTTGTTCACAAGTATAAGCATTTGGCAGGCTTTGAATTTTTCCATTATTGCTTCAGGCAAGAAGAATGAAGGAGATTCTTCTTTCAATATAACTGCTATTTTAAAACAATTGATGCAAGTAACTGCATGGCAACTGTCCCTTTTCCTTCTTTTTAAAATGTTTGATAATTCTCTGATATGACATTGACAATCCTCCTGCTAAATTTTTGGCTAAAGGAGTTTTTTTACAGTCAGAGCTGGAAGATTTAGGTAAAGTGGATGCCTAACAACAACTCCCCTGCTCTAAGTCAGGTGTCCTCTGCCATTGTATCCATTAGAAATCCTCTTCTTGGAGCAGCACCAGTGACGTGACACTGGTGACACAGAAGATGTTTTGGGTCTCTCCAGATGTAACACTCAAATAGCCTTTCCTCTTCCGTAGTAACCTTTTCCAGCCTTTCTCCTGGCCTCAGTAATATCTTTTGGGTTTGTATGGGAAGGTAACAAGGTTCTTATCTCAGGGCCACAGGGTTTCTTTAACTGCTTCCTCAGATCTCTGTAGTTAAGAAACCAATACATGGGGCCATGTGATGGAGGATGATGGTGCCTTTCTTGTTGCTGCTCCCAATCATCTCCAGGTAAGCATCCAAACCAGTTCTCTCTTCCTTTTTTTCATCTCTGTTTGAGAAGGACAGTCTTTTGACTTCTCTTGCTTTTTCTGTACAGTTTACCCCAAAACTGTCATCCTCTTTGAGCACAAAGCTTTGATGAGAATGTTCTGGTGAAAAAGTTGAGTTCAATAGATACCAGTCATATAGCTAAACATGACATGTGATGTTAGAAGTATGCTTCTGAAATGAGGCACCTGGTTGTGTTTTGAGTCCCCAGTCACCTTGTATATGTATGTATATTCCCACAGCAAGTATGGGAAATTGTACCAAGTTGTTCTGTATAATTTGGATTGCCCTGTAAATGAATACAAGTCAAATGTTGCATGTATAGATGTGAATGTTCCTTTTTTTCTTTCATGTTGCCATTTACTTCAAACCGAACACTTCTTAATTTTCAAGTGCATTGTTTTAGATGCATTTTTCATGTAAACTTCTAGGGATGGGTCCAGGTAATAGCAAACAAGAATACAGCTTTGGAAAAGCAGGAATGTCAGGAGAAGTGGAGGGCTGATTTCAGTGTTCTTTAACGTGCTGGTGGAGGGCATTGTGCAGCTGAGATGCAGGATTTTAGTTGAGAGAGGTTTGAGAGAGGTGAAATGGAGGTCACGGCCATTTGCAGGGAAGTCAGTGTGATGTTTTATGAATTTTAGTCTGTGGGATGGAGCCAGACGCAATCTATTGTAATTACACTCTGCCTGCCTAAAATTCTCTTGTAGTTTAAATTGGATAGCAATAATCTTAATTTCCTGTCCTAAATGTTGTACAGAGTTGCTGTATTTCATCCTAGAGGGCTTTGCATTTCACTGGTGAGCAAAGCATAAATTGGTTGTAAATCACTTCATATGAAAGGTGCTCTATAAATGTATGTCTTCACTCTTTTTGTTTGGTGCTAGCACCAAGTCTGTGTGTAGCACTTTACAGATGAATCAGAAATTAAAGTTGTGTTCGTTCCCAAGAGGCTGCAATTGAAACAGATAATGCATAGATGTAGAGCAGAGATGAGATGTGACCAAGTGCCAGTGATTGAGCAGTGAAAATTACTGCATGTCTTGTTAGTTCCACTTTAGTTCCACTTCTTGTAATAACAGGAATGCTCCTAGGTCGGTTTGTGTGCCGAAATGTGCACAATGGAAGGAAAAGCATGAAGGAAGGCAGTGCAAAGCAGCACAGTTAAGAGTGGGTTAATGAAAGAATTTCAGGTAAGAGGAGGAGGCATGATGAGGAAGGTTGAGGTGAAGGCAGAGGAAGAAAAAAAGATGGCATCCAGGCTTTAGTGGGACAGTGGGATATAGGCAAAATGGAAGGAGATAGAGGTAAGAGGAGCAAAAGGGGCAGACTTGTGCATGCCTTCAAACATGGCTTGTAATCTGTTCAGAAGGGGACAGGAGCCAGGAAGGGATGTGAAGAGAAGCAGCCACAGTTGGTGCAATTGAGGAATTTTGTTGTAATATTCGGGTGTGATTAAAAAAGGGGGATAATAAATGTTAGCAAAGTGAAGGAGGAGACTGCAGTAGCCAGGCAGAGAAAATACAGCTTGCAGTTTTTTGCAGCCATAGCAAAGTAGTACAGACTGATTGGGAAGATCTAGCAGATCTTGATGGTAAGGCCTTATCACAAGTGGTTTACATGTTAGTGTAGTTGTCAGATCTGGTGAGTTTCATTTGTTCAGCTAAATGCTTACAGAGTCTGAAGACAGTTTTTTTTTTTTTTCTGTGGGTACACTTAGTTCATTCATTAGTCATCTCTCATTTCGATTACTGTAATGGCTTCTGGCTAGACGTTGTCCTTCTTCTGTTCTTCACTTACAATCTATTAAAAAATCTGCCACATACATAGTATCTTGTCATCTTTTCTGTTCACTTAGTTTTGCTGACAGATCCCCTTAAAACCAACTTCAAAGGACACCCTCAAGATGAAAACAAAACCACACTTTGAGTTCCTAGTTAAAAGAAACGGTTGGTTGTGCCGTCTTGTAGTTATTTCATAAAAAGTATTTTAAAAGCCCATCACTCGTGTGGTGTGACAGTCACCTTGGAGTTCTGCAGGATGTACATGGCAGTGAATGATCATAGTAATTCAAAAGACTTCTGCTCCCACTGTGTGGGGTCCTGCACTTAGCCAGTTGGCTACTACAAAGAGAAGAGATTCAAGATTTCCTTCCAGAAGAGAGGGAGTGGTGCTTGCGCATGCATTGCATCCTCCCCTACCTTGAACAGGGGAAGAGGGCAAGTTGCTGCTAGTGCCTCAGTAGGAAGAAGAGAGTAACTTTCCTTTAGTTTATAGTTAGTGTGCAAAGTTGCTGTGGGAGAAAGCAATAAAATGACAACTTTGGTAATGCTTGTGTTCTAAAGAGCAGCTTGTCGCTTTCCCTCTTTCCATGTTTTTATTTCTGAAAGACATCTGGGAGGAGAGGGCTTTGAAGGTGAGGCAGAGAGGTAGGGTCGCACAGTGTTACTCATGGGGGAGAGATGCTGACTGCCTCAGGTTCAGAAGTGAACCTGGGGATCTGAGAATTGTGGACCATCAGTGGTGGGTTATTATGAGAGTGAAGGAAAATGGCTATTAGAAGGAAGAGCATGATCTTCAACTTAAAAGGGAGAAGTGGATTTACTATCACGTTGGAATCCAGTGATGGGTTTCTTTCTATCTGCATCATTTGCATGTGCGACTGTCCTTTACATAAATAGAAGTTACTCATATCCTGAAGGATGGTAAGAGAAGGGAGCTTCTCTTCTAATAGGAAGGAGACAAGAGCTTACTTGATTAGGGATTTGCAAATGGAGTGTGATTGTGAACTACTGGAGATAATGAGAGGAAAAATTTACATGTTAATACCAAAATTAATAACATTAGGAAATACAGTGAGAGAGAGAGATTCAGTGAGAATTACGAACCAGGAGCCCTTGGTATTGCTCTGAGAGTTCTTCCCAGTGGCTTACTGTGTGGCAAAGGAAGAACCATGCTGCATGTGACTTGTATGAGCAGTGAGAACTCACAGCTCCATGTAGGTTGCTGAAACAGGTAAATGCTCCATGTCTCAGAAAATCAGCCCTGAGGTTGTGGCTCTGCAACTTGCCAGGCTGCAGCAATCCACGCAACGCTGGGCTTTTGACCTCTTTCAGAAAACATAATTACTTTCCAAAACAGTTTCAGAGCCTTGGAGAGTGATCCTGCAGTGACTGTGGAAATACAAATATTTTTCTACTGTTTAATATTTGGTCTCAACTGCAAAATAGCTTGTTAGCTTTACAGTATGTTCCTGAGGCCTCATCTGTATGTCAAAATGGTTATGACTGGGAAATAAAGTTATTATTCTACTATTCCCTGCTAGTAGGATGGCCAGGGAATATGGTTAAAATGCTTTGAGATTTGAGAGTATTTTTCAAAGCCTTTTAAACTGTTTACTCCTATCTGTGGAGGAGACAAATGTGAGCTGAATCGATTGGTACCATAGCAATTGTTCTGCTCGGTGTCCGTGTCCCATGTCACAGGCCTGTGCTCCTAGAGGGAGCAGCTTTTGTCGAAGGCTGTGTGGAACATATCTTGTAGGGCATGGGAAGCCTCAGCAATAATCCCATCTGGATTTTATCTTTTCTATCCTCACTTTCTAGTATCTCTTTTGCCTTTCTTTTCTAAGGGAAAGAGCAGTGACAGTCAGCAAAAGGAACAGTGTAACATACACTTTGAGTCAATGGGAAGTGAATGACCCAAATTCTGCAACTTGGGCCAGGCCACGTGTGTGCTATAAAGCTGCTGTACTGGATGAGGAGTGCTTCCTGCTTTCTGGTTCCTCATCTTCCCATACTGCCCAGCAGCAGCTGGAGCTCAGCAGGGGAAGAAGGTCTTGGGCCCATGGCCCCACAGTTAAGACAGGGCTGCGGACTTGCGCTGGGGCCCCAGCATGGTTAGGGCCCCTTGGCCTGGTGGGGCAGGTATACTGTGGGCATCTGCATTTGGGTACAGCATGACACAGGCAGTGTGTGGGACTTAGAGATCCCAGCAAGGCATTAGAGAGGTGGGACAAGGAGCCCCAAGTGGGAACTGCAAGCTTAGGGGAGAAAGGCCAGTTTTTCTAGTACCTGGAGTGCAAGGAGAATTTTGTGGGGAGAATAGAGAATAAGGCTCGTTAGAGTGTTGGGGAGGGCAAGACACTGGAAGATGGGTTGCAGGGTTTGGGCCAGCCTGGAGTGTGAAGGGCCTTGTACATGTGTCTGGGTGACATAGCTGAGGAAACACAGGAAGGAGTCCCAACCAACCACAGAAGAAAAAAGGGAGAGGGCCGATTAAAAATGTGTGAGAGGGGCTGAGGTAGGGCACAGCTTGGCCAGGAACGGGGGGCGCGGGGATTATGTTGTTCGTTATTAAACTGGGCCACAGAGAATGACCAGAAAGGAAAATGTGCTTTATGTCTTGGATTCATGCAGGACATACTGAGACACGGGACATGTGAGCAGAAAACACGAAGTTAGCAAGACAGAGTGATCTATCCATGTCAACCTTTGTGTATGAAAATGTATAATAAACTTGGGGAAAGACTAGCTGGACTTGAAAATTGATGTCAGTGTGAGGTTTTCCGAGCGTGATTAAGAATATGGTTTTGTTGTTTTGGGTTTTTTTTGTAATCCAGTGACTGTTCTGAGAAACTGAAGATGTTGCTATTAGCCAGGAAGGTCCTTTGCTACATGTGTTATTTTGATCAGCATTGTTACATTAATATCTGTATTTCTTCTGCTAAATTACTTTCTGATCTGCAGTTCTCTTTGCCTCTCCTCCAGTCCGTGGGTTTTTTTGCTTATTTTCTAACAAAAATCCTGATAAAATCCTTGGCTTCAGCAGGAACCCCAACCTTGTTTCAGCCAGGAAGTTTGTTCTCACTGTTGTCTGTCTATGGTGAAGTTTGCTTCCCCAGCATGAGAAGTCCCTAAAAGTTCATCTCAGTCCTTCAATATGCTAGTCCCACTGCCACACACAGTTTGCAGTGTTGCAAATCCTATTAGTTCTGGGCTTTATCATAAAGGGAGTGTGTGGTGGGTTTTTTTACCAAGAGGCAAAACTACAATTTTTTTTATTGCTTTCTCAAATACCAGATTATTCTTGTTTGCATAATTGACCCTGATGCGCCAAAGTTCCCTTTTTAGGGGGTGTATAGCTGGCTTACTCATTTTCCTTTAAAATTTAGATCATATTATACTTGAATTACTTAATCACATAATCTCATTTGTTTCTGTTTATTACTATTTCTTATGCTGTAGCACATGCTGTCTTCTTTGTAACTTGACAAAAAAAAAAAAAAGCTCAACCACTCTTATCTCCTTGAGCTACTAATTTGTCTATCAGTAGAAGCTTTAGAATAATAAAAGCCCACATCTGGGACACTCTCCCATGTAATGAATGCTATTTGCTCAGCTCACACCTTCCACAAACATGGGTCTGAATTGGGGAACTTTGCAGCGTAACTGCGAAGCCAAAATCTTGTGCTTTCTCTTGTCAGTGGTTGGATAATTCTAGAGGTAGTTCTGTCTCTGATCTCACCTAAAAGGCTGCCGGTCTCCAGCTGCTTGGAATTTTTTCTTGGGAAAGGTTAGCTTGATACTAACACTGATTTCAGATTCAGCTTAAGGTGTGTCTTGGATTTTCCTCCAGCCCAAATTCAGGACCAGAGCTGTTACTTAAGGGCATGGTAAAAAGTCAGTGGCATGTAATGCAGTCTGTAAAGGCTTCCCTGTGAGTACTGTGGAAGGAGTTGCAACAGAACTTCTGGAGGCTAGCCCTGTGTTGAACACGGTGTATTCCCTTATGGATCTGGCAGTGAACTACTTCTGTACAGTCTCTGTGTGATGAAGAAGTACTGTTTCCACCTATAAATTAAGGAGCACTGAGCAACCAGGCATGCAGACTGCTTGTGTAACTATCCCTACATGCACAGCAGGTGCACCAAACTCTCATCCGAACAAGAGAGGGCAGACATCACTTTCTCCTTGCCCTGCTAATCACCTTTGTATTACCGGGATGACACCTGTGCTAACTTACTGTCACCTGACTCCGTTCTTGAACAGGCACAGGGAAAACAAACATGCTTATCAGCTGACATAAACTAGACTTACATCATCCAAATACTGAAAAAGCAGCAGACCCACGCTACCTCTATGTGTCCTTCTGGCCTCGTGTGCACTGAACAGAAACGCAACAAAAAAGCCTTGCAGTACAGAGGCAATGGGCCACTGACCAGACACCCACTTTCTTTTTTTTGAGAAGGGGGAGATAGAAGCACTTACATGCTCCTTCCCTGTTCTCCCTCAATAATTAAGAAACTGTTTTTATCCTTTACTTGATTTTACTGTAAAGTGCACTGATAGCTGGCTTCTGCTGCCTATAGTAACAAACAGCAATATAATAAACAGTGCATTACTAACATAAGCATGTTTTGTTTTTCTTCACAGGTAACTGTGCTGGTCCTTTTTGCCCTTGCGTTCTTAACGTGTGTTGTATTTCTGGTAGTCTACAAGGTTTACAAGTATGATCACACCTGTCCAGAAGGATTTGTTTTCAAGGTAAATTGTGTACCCATTCTAGAAAAATGGGAGAGTACGTAATACTCCCTGTGGTGTTTTCTGCATAACCTTGGTTAAGTCATGCTGTATTGCACAGAAGTTTGTTTTCATACGTTAGTGTGCTTCCTGCTGTGTTTCTGCTTAATTTATAATTGAGGTTGTACTATTGCAGTTTCCATAATGTTATTTTGCTGATGCTTTAAACATTGAAAATACAGCAAAACACCCAACACCAGTGTCCTTCAAACTTACTTTATCTGCAGTTGTCTGGACAAAGCCCTCATTTATTGGGTCACGTGGTTCAGTTTTGCATGTTCTCCCAAGTTCATGTGTCTTAGGGAAGAAGAGAATGGTAAAACCTGGAGAAAAAAAAAATTACTCTGGAATATGTGTTAAAGAAACAGTGGAATGATGTTCTCATTAAGAGTAGCAGAGTTACCTTAGGGTTATTTTTGTAGAAAGAACTTCTCATTCTAGAACAGTGACCTTGGAGCCCTACTGCCACAGGCCAAAAGTGATGCCAAAAAAGGGAAGACACATTTACTGAAAAAAATACTGGTGCTAACTGAAAGGGAGCGTGGGGCTCACTTCATTTATGCAAGATGGTAGTGCTGGCTCCTCCGCTATGACCTGGGCTGAAAGTCAGAAAGGTAACATTGATTTCTCAGTTGTAAATTTAGCAGGGTTGAATTTGGCTGTAATTAGGTAAGAAAAGCAACAGTGATGATGGCATTCTTCCCTCTAATTTTTTTAAGAATATTTAGTTACATAATGAATCAAATGGGTACCTGGTATGATCTTCAAAAGGATTAAAGAAGGAATGGCTGCCTCAGCACTCCTTGACAATCCTGTTCAGGACTTTTGATTCTATCACTTCAGGCGCATAAATATCTTACAAGAATCTAGTCCATCGTTACCATCAGTGATGCCCTGCTGGATTAACTTAGCTCCAAGCATTCAGTTTTAGGTTACTGCTTTCCCATGGTTCAAAGGCAGAAGATCCTGTGATTAGAATATCCGGCTTTAACTCAGGAGATCCAGCTTTTGGCTCTGCTGTTGGCTTTTTGTGTTGTCTCAGGCAAGCACAGAAACCCCGCTGTGCTCATGTCTCATGGGACAATAGCCTTTTTATTTTCTCTAAGTTTTCTCTTGGCTTTGAGCAATTTGAGATACAGACTGTATGTTCCTACCGAGCCTATCTTGATGTGATCCTGACCTGACAGGAATGGCCAGTTACGTGCTTCTGTCATAAGTCTATTAACAGTCTGCTGCTTCTGCTTCCTTTCATACCATGTTCTCCCCTGCTTTGAGTTGCAGCCTTCTGGCTTCTTTTGTTTTCTTCCTAGTGTCGCAAACATTGAAGGGGAGGACAGTTTCTTAGCTATATTTCAGTTCCACTGTGAACAGAATCTGGTTGGGTTTCTCTCCTTGGGGCCCTGTGTTTGAAACAGAAGTCAGAATGTCCCGTAGCTCACGCTTTGTTTTTAATGTACAGCACATACACAGGGTTGTGCTAGTATTACTCTCTCCCAGTGTTGGGTTTTGTGGAAGCCGTTTCCTAGCTGCTTGATGGCATAATGCCAGGAGACATAGCATCTTTGGTCATGTAACTCTTCAGAGTTTTACAGGATAAACACGTTGGCAAATGACACAAGGCCTGAAACTAGCAGTGTTGACATGAATTTGTATTTGTTGCCTTTGCATCTTTTTTTTGGGAGAGTTCATAATACATCATGGCATAGCTTGGCACAGATGTCCTAAGAGAGAGGAAGTCTGTCACCTCGTGACCAGTGTCTCTGAACTGGCTTCATGCTTCAGGTGAACTCAACAACATTCTCTGGCCTGGATGTCCCCAGGCTTTGGATGCTGATGCGATTTTTCTGGTTAAGGGCAAAGGTGTCCTGCCTCAGGAAGCCTGGTACTATGGGAATCTGCATAAAGGCTGAGCTACCACAGCTGTGAGTCAGATTCACTCTTCCCTGCTTTGATGCTCTCATACATGGAGCAGTTGCAAAGGTTTCAGTGTTTTCAGCCTTTCTGCTGCCCTACGCATCCAGGGCCTGAAGGTGTGCTTAAAAAGGTGCTTGTTTTCCTTTGTATAGCAATCTTAAACTGCTTGAGCCTCAATTTTGTGCTTGCTCAAGCTTTCTGACACAGCCCTAATACTGCTGTTGTGTAGATAGCTCCTCTGAAGCACTCTTTACTGATTATTGGTGAGACTCACTGGAGTTTTCCTCAAAGACCTGACTGCACTTGGATCCTGGAGGAATTTCTCCAGGGCTTCAGTATGCTCCACACTGCATCTGTTACCCTTTAGCTTTTGTTGCCAAGGCACCTGCATTCTGTCAGACTCATGGACAGTACAACAATGTAATTTCAGTGCATTAAAGACAACACCATCATCTATTGAGGTTGGAATTACTGACCCAGCAAAGTTAACGTGACAGAAGATACTATTTCTAAGTGAATACCACTGGGATCTTTATGTCAAGGGAACAAAGGAGTCATCTTGATACAGCCAGATACAGACTGGCAACCAGGATTTTCTCTGGCATCAAAGGCCTTAACCCATAACCAGCTTCTGAAATAGAAGAGTTATGAAAGAAACAAGAGACTGGCAGCTCACTCTGGAGCATCCCAGTGTCTCCTCACAGCCTTCCTTATTACTTCTCTCATCTGGGAATCACGGAAACAAATAAAAAGGATGGAGAGAAATGTTCTGCATAAGCTGAAGGTCTCAGGCAAGCAGCAGGATGAGAATTGGCACCAGTTCCCATCGCTCAGTCACTCCTGAGTGCTGCATGGCTTGCCTTGATTAAGAGCTAAGGAAAGGGGGCTGTCCTTGGGCAGTACACAAGGAGCAATGAGTAAAAGGGGAGGTTTTTCCTGTGTTTTCTAGAAGCATGAAATCCTGGGAGCAAAAACACAGTCAAGATGGAAATTGCTGTGTGTTTCTTTAGGTGCTTGTCAGATGTTGTGCTTGTTTGTGACTACAAAAAAACCCATTATTGAGTCATTTTGCCTGTTACAAAGCAATTTCCTTCTAAAAGCAACACAAGATTCTGTGGTGTTTTTTAGACTGGCAGTAATCTTGGCTTGTCTTCAGTGCCAATAATCATATTTGCTTCAATTTCCTTGACAGCTTTCATTAGATCAATGGATTGTGTTCCTTCTCCCATCTTAAATATTCAGAATTGTGACTACATCCCATGACTAGGTGAAATAATCCCTAGAAAGATGTCTATGTACTTAGTCATTTTATCACATCAGAAGTAGTGTCAGTTACCCCAGATAAAGCATGGATGATACTTCCAGAAGACGGCATGGTTGATGTAGGTGAATATGCCTATCAAATGGCTGTATTCCAGATTCCCGGATTTTTTTTTTTTCTTTTTAAATCTATGTCCCAGTCTGGCAGCTGGCATATACGATGCTTACGACCATGATGAAACTTCCGTTGACTTAAATGGTTCTGAATAGGCACAAGTGTCTGCTTAGCCAGGGTTAAATCCCATCTGATTTGTAGTGCTACTTCAAACAAGACTGTGTGGGAAGATTTGCTCTGGCTGCTGCCTTAACAAAAGGTAACAAATAAACGGAACCTGGGTGGATGTGGTAACTTTGAGTGCTATTGCGAGTCTGACACACACCGAGGCTTCTGTCACACAAGCAGGTTGGAGCCGATGAGGTCTTAGCTCCGTGGGAGGACTGTTAGTCTTGTGACAGCTACTGTTCTTTCAGCAGTCAAATTTGCCACAGGATTGTATGCTCTGGGGGCAGGCAGGTTCATAAGACTACCTGTAGGCCTGTTGTTTTGGCAAGTCTTGCTTTTTTTTCCTACCTTTTGATGCTTTTTTTCACTCTTCTAACATTTTTAGGATGCAAAATTTATATTCAGCCAAGACTATCTGCTGGATCTTTCCCCTAATCATTTTGAGCTTTATGATTTAAACCATTTGAAACTGTTGTTACTGGTGCTTATTTATGCCACTTTTTTTTTTTTTTCTTTCCCTGACAAGGACAAGCATCAACCCAAAAGTAAATGTGGATGCATTTGAGATAGCATCTGCTCCTAAAAAACATGATGTTTTTGCATGTGTTTTTGTGCTCAGAAATTTCCAATATTAAGTTTCATTTGCCAAGTTCTCTGAGAACAGTAGCAGTTCAAAGTTGCTGTGCTGTAGTATTATAAATTTTGGTCTTCTGGTGCTGGAAGCAGGAAGACCGAACAGCCTATTTCTTTTTAAAACAGTTATTGTACAAATGATTATTTTTCCTCAAGCGCAGCTACTCATAGTTTATGTTTTAGAGGGTCGGTTTAGTTGCCCAGATGATTACCCCCGCAGTCTGAGGTATCGGGCAAGACTGTCTGGACTGGCAGAGGACCTGCGGAGAGACTGGTGACCTTCTGGAGCAAAACCTGGGGCGGGGTGGTCACAGGATATGTCTAAGTCAGTTTTTTTCCTTGAGTGCAACTAGCTGCTTCGTAGGCTTTTACTGCATCATCACTGGAACGGTTGCTAGATGATAACTGCTGACTAATGCACTGTACGTGCACGTTCACTTTGGTTTTTAAGGTAACAGCAAAGTTTGGATCCTACTTAGTATTTAACTCTCTAAATCAGGTATTTCACTTTCAAAAGCTCTGAGCATCTAGCAGTTTCTATGTAGTGCTCTTACACTTCTAGGAGATTAAGTAATGTAGTTCCGCAGCTAAAGATAGCTTTTTAAAAGCCTGCTGTTGGCTACATCTTTCTGACGATCAAAAGTGAAGTATTTTCTCTGTGTGTACACACTTGCACATAAGCTTGGCCGCCCACAATGTGTTCCCTGTATGACTTGTTTACTGGGCTATAAAACTGTTCATACCTTGGCACCAATATATCTGTATTAATTTCTGTCCCTCAGACTGAAACCATGGTATTAAAGTGCCTGAAGCTAATCTAACAGTGGGATGCAGTCATCTGTAATTGTAGACCAAACAGTTGGGGAACTAGGTGGGGAGGCAAAACCAGCAAAATACAGCTGGAACTAAAGATTGAGTACTTCTAAAAAACATTTCAGGCAAGCATGTTTCTGTATGTTAATTACTCTGGCATGTAAACCCAGATTGGTCGTCCTGGCAAATACACAAGTAGTTTAACGATGCAGAGAAGAACATTTTGAACACAGTAGGACAACACTGTAGTTAATTGCTGTATGTTGCATCTTGACTCGCAGACGTTGAATGTTGGCTTAGACTAAAAGCAAAAGAAAAAAACCCACCGAACCTACTTTCGGTGTGTATGGGGTTGTATCTGTAATCTAAGTAAGTGATGGATTTTCTTTTCAGAATAATCAATGCATTCCAGCTGGGTTGGAAAACTACTACTCTGAGCAAGACTCCAGTGCTCGAGGGAAATTTTACACAGTCATAAACCACTACAACCTGGCCAAACAAACCATCACGCGCTCAGTGTCCCCGTGGATGACAGTACTGTCAGAAGAGAAACTATCTGAACAGGAGACTGAAGCTGCTGAGAAATCAGCTTAGTATGATAAGCTAACTATTAACACTATGTCATTTGAAGGTAACTAAGGGACTTTAAGGAACTTTTCATTAAATATAATTATGGATAATTTAGAGGTTACTCATGTTTATGGTGCAATTGCTTCTGTTTGCTGATACTGCTTTGCAAAAAAACCAAAAAAACTTGCTACAGAACATTCATGGGTATAAAACAAGGTGCATATCAGCATTGCTTTAGAGCTTTGACACCATTTTCAATGTTAAAAAAAAAAATCCAATGTTAGACATGTTCTTGCAGTTTATTGGATACTGACAGATTTCTTCACTGGATTTTGGGGGGCTTGGACCTTAGATAAATCCTGTGTTCTGTTGTCTGAACTGATACTTTATTTATTAATTTTTTAATTCTTTGTCATTTTGCAAACTGATGGCTGGGGTGTTTAACTAGAGTGATCTCTTGTTTAGCTGAAAGCTATATTGAATATTTAGTTTTGGCTCAAGCAAGAATGATAATCAGCGTTGATATCAAGGGCATAATGTAATGACTTGTATGGAGAAAGAAACTGTCAGGTAGCATATTTCTTACGTTTTCTTTACTGTTGTTTATTTGTAAGTGATAATGAAGTTCTCTGCAACAAGGCATGCTCAATGTTTTATTATTGCTGTCAACAGGATTTAACTGCATTTCCACTGTGGCTTTAGCATCTTGGTAAGGATGTGCACTGAAACACAAACTAGATAGACATTATGGAAAAACACAAGACAGTCTTAGTGATTGATGTTGAGGAAAGTGTAAAAAATACACAGTTCAGGATGTTCTAATGAGAAATGACATCTTTTGATCATACTTAAGAGGCAGAAAGCCTATTCATAGTAGATGTAGTCCATTATGTAATCTGATGGATACAACTGAGGGAGTAATATGTCTAAATTTTCTCTTTCATTACATTAACATTTTCCTTTTTTTATTAATTAGAGCTTTCAGTTTATGTATGGTTTGCAGTTTGATACTTTTTAAAACACAGAGCATCACAAGTGAAACAATAGCATATTAGATAACACAGCTGGCTGTTTCAAATCTACATGTGAACCAGAGTGAAGAGCAGAACTGTTTAGGTATGGCTTGGGAGGGGAAAACACATAAAAGAACATAGTATTGTGGATGCATATTAAAGTTCCATTGTAATTACAAACTTACCTATTCTTTGTGTGAAACCACATTTTCATTTTTATTATAAGTCTTAAATATATATTACAAAAAAGACATTAATTTAACACACAAAGTAAGTATGTGAAGCATCTGGGCAAGCAAGTCACATGAACAAAAAGGTGACTTGAAGGGGACAAGGTGTAGTGGACATGTCAAAAGTTCCTTTTTTTTTTTTGTGGTAGAGACTATACAAAAGTGAAGGGCAAACATTGGTATGGGCTGTTTCTCAAGATTGGTAATAGAACAAACATGTTCAGATCTACTTTTATTTTTCTCCAGTAGAACTGCTTTATCCACAACATTTTTTGCCAATACAGTAAAAATAACCATTATTACTTAATTCTCTAGGTTTGATACGAAATGTGCATTACACAGTGTATCTTTACAGATGGGCTTTTTATTAAGTTAGTATGGTATATGGAATGCATAAAAAGCAATAAGTTATGTGCCAAATTTTTCTTTGCATTTAAAAATTTCAAGCTTAAGATACTCAAAACATACCGTGTTTGCATTTTCTAATAGGCATATGCTTCATTGAGTGCAATTACTTTACATGTAACTTTTGACATTTTCACTCTCTGCAAAGTAAAAAATAAGGATGATGCTGCTTGGTGCATATAATGTACATTTCTTATACATTGCAGAAGAGAGATAGCAAAACACATTTCATATCAACATATTTACAGAGGCCATTCAGATTTTACAAGATGGAAAGATCTGTTCCCCAAGACTGTCCTACATAGAAGTGATTAATGATACATCTCCTCCCTTAAATTAAGGACAATAAAAAGGTCAATGCACAAGTAAATACTGATGAGAAACAAGTTATTTCTCGTAACAAACATTAAAAAATACTAAGATTTACAATCTAGGAGAAACAGATTGCTTATGCTTCTTGAAGTCAAAACCATTTTTTCCTCTGATTTAACAGGAGGGAGTTTATTGATTCTTATCTAGAGTTGGTTTTGAGACTTTTTTTTAATTAACAAATTGCTCCCAATTTTAGTACTTTGAAGAGTTCAGCTTAAATATTGTCTAGCCTTTGGCTTTGTTCCAACATCCCAGAACATCTGTTTCACTGCACAATCTGTGTTGTATTCTCTCTTTTCACCTAGAAGTAAAGCTCTCTAGTTGACTTCTTACCATTATTATTACTATTGAATCAAGCTGATCTCTGACTCGAATAGTTCCAAAGGATTAGAAGTAGAGGTCATACATGTGCAAAGTGATCATTATGTACTGAAGTGGTATGATTAAATAAAAGCCTGAGAGAGTGTAGATGCTTTTGCACAGAGCAGTTTTCTCTTGATCTGGTCTGCACACTGGGAGCTGGACTTTAAACATGACAGATGCGTGGGTGACG
>VYZV01012648.1:1782-20063 GCA_013401275.1 Pandion haliaetus | reverse complement strand
AAAAAAAAAAAAAAAAAAAAAGAGCCATTTACTCAGTAGCCTAATTTAGGAACTCTGTTGTATTGAAATCTCAGTTCCTGAAAGAAAACATAATTTCATTCTAATTAGTAAGACAATGGGATAGGTTTGTTTACAATGAGCAGGCAAGATGCATTCAGCATGGTAAAGAGACTCTTCTGTTAACACTCAACATTTAAGGCCAGTTCCAACAATTTCAGCACTGTCTTTTATTCCTAGTCTGCAGTTTCTCCCCTCTTCATTTTTCTTTAAACAAACTTCACAGGTGCTTAAATGCATGCCGGGTGACCTTCATGTTTAAAACACAGGTGAGGCCAAGTAGATTTCTGCAGACCTGTATAGCTATTCAAGTCATGGTTAGTGAGACAAGCAACACAAACTATTGAGAACCTCTACTAGCTTGTGCAATTTTTCCAAAGTCACGTCCTGACACCCCAGCACATGCTGCACCTGTACTCTGGGTGAGCTCGCTCACACTGTTTAAAGCAACACTTGGGCAAAAGTGAAAGTTCAGCGAAACAAGTGAGTTTAAAACACAACTTAGAGACATTACCTCTCGTATGTCTTCATTGCCTTCTTTGATATTCTCTGTTGCACCCACAACTAATTGATGGATATTGTCAATATCGGTTTCCTGTTAAAAAAAAATAAAATTGAGATACAGTGATGAATGTTAGGAAAAAACACTTCAAAGAACTTGAGGAACAAGCAGAACTCAAAAATAAGATCTAGTATTACTAACATCTTAGTTTCAGTGGTGCAAAGGTACAGAGGCAATTAAGTTGTCATTTCTTTATCTGTGATTTTATGAGCCTGAGTGGGACCGCCAAGATCAACAGGGAGTCTCCCATTTATCTAGAATCAAATCTAAACCTCTCTAAATTTTTGCAAGCTCTTTTGGAAGAGGTGCCACAATTTCCAGAAAAGATGCTATTAAATAACACATTTAACAGGACACTAATTCTGAGGCAGAGGGATCATTCTAACACATACGTTGCATTTTCCATTCCTAGTATGTATTGTTAAGGAACAACAGTAAATACTTGATTTCACATCTGAAAAACGGAAATCTTTTCCTTCACATTTGTGTCAAAGATTCATTACTCTTATGTTTACATCTTGCATGCAACCAAGACCAAAATACCCCCAAGAAAATCTTCAAACCGTATTTGCTGCTGTAGTATTAAATTATACTAACCTGTTGCAGGACTTTTTCAGTGAATATCTCTTGTAATCTGGAGATTTCCACCACTTTTCCTTCAATTTGTCTTGACAAAGAACAGAAATACTCCATTAGAAACTAGTGCAAACATCTCTTGCTCCTGCAGATTGAGATTCTCCAACCTGGTAAGCGGGCTATTCAAAAGGCACGGCTATTTTGTTAGTCGCCTGTTACGCAGCAATAGCCTGCGATTAGCACTCTGACGTCAATTTCCTGGTTGGAAGGCGAGTGGCCCACGGTGAAGCTCTGGGAAAGGCACCGCCCAGAAATCTGCAGATACCAGCCTTCACTGCGAGGGCTTCAGCCAATCTTCCTTCTTACACCTAACGTAACAAAACCATGGTGGACCCTAATAGTTAGTGTTGACATACCCTTTTTATATGCTACTATGAAGTGTAGAATTCACCTTGCCTAGTACTAATAATCCAAAAGTAAAGCTCTAGCTTGAGTTAGCCACTCAGGTTTTCTGCACAGTGAGTGGAGAGCAAACGGCACCGCCACTCTGCCATGAAGAGAGGTCTCTGCATGGGGGTCAGTGATTGCACCTCCCCTACTGCTGTCTGTATATGCAGCAGACAACGTCACAGGAATGGAAAACTAATCTTTTAAAACTTAGGTAAGTGAGACAGAACATAAACCTTCCAAATTTAACCACTACTATTTCAGATAGTCCATGTGTCACTCAGAACCATTCTTTACACTGTGGGACAGCACAGCATGTAAACTCATGCAGTTAGTTTCCTGGGCGCTCCTATTTTGTCCCTCCTTCTACCACACCACTACGATTCAGGCAGCCAGGTGTCCTGCAGCATATGTGCTGTCTGTAGGTGTTGTCGGGGTTCTGGGACTGGTGTGCTCAGGAATCTGCCAAGTAACAGAAAACTGTACCTGACTTCATCAAAGAGGTTATTCATTTCACCCACAAGTCTCTGGTTCTCCTGTTCAAACTGGAAGAAGGAAATCACACACATGAGTTCACGTGCTTGGATTTGGGGAACTTTCCAACCCCCACCCCCAGTCAACCAACTTCCACCCTTCCTTGCAATCTATTTATGGTACGTCTCAACTAAAAAGATCTTCAGGAATTACTAACGCAGGCCTAAATAAACAATACAATCTGCTTATTTGTAACCAGTCACTGTAACACTTGTCATTCTCTTCCCATTAATGAAACTTCCCAAAATGGAAGATTTTGCTCAAGTCACCTTGCAGTAAGGAAAAATATAGTGGATAAAATCTGTCCTTTTTTATTATTTTAGAAATTTGAGTGAGGAATGCTTTCATGCTTGTGAGAGCATGTGATTCGCTTCATGACATCTTTGCACTGTCCTTCACATGATACTCCTGTACTGCCCATGGCATGAAGTTAAGAGCTTTTAGATTTTGCTACAATATGAAATTGTTTGACATCTAGTACTTCATGCTTTACAAATCCATTGGCTTTAGTTATTCCAGCAGACCTCTTTATTTAAAACTTACGAGTAATCAATGAAACATTTATACTTTCAGCACTGCATTTTTTCAAATACAGGCATAAATAGACGACTTCATACAGGAAAATAAGCTTTGACTTTTCAGATGTTCTTGACTATCAGATCATTTGGGATTCACTCCAGGACAAGTGTGATCATGCAGCAAGTACGATGACATGATTTGCTGACACAAAATCCGCACGGCCAAAACACAGCTGAGAAAGGTATTCCATGTCGTAGTGGAGCTTGTGGGAAGCCGCATCGTTAAGGACTGTGTTTTAGGAAGAACCCCTTAGGACATGCTGAGCTGGGATTTTCAAGGTGCCTGAATGAGTTCTATCCTGCAGTCTGGCAGCCAGCTACAGCTGGTTAGAAGCCCGAGGCAGGCCTGCAGCCTGTGGCTCCCAGCCCCACAGCCACTGGGCTCCGGGCAGTACGCTCTCGCTCCTGCTCTCGGGGAGCTCCGTGGCCTGCCCCGGCCGAAAGGCTCCTGCCAGCAAGGACAGCAGAGCACTCTGTATCGGAAGGGTCACAAGTCCCGCTCTGGCAGAAGGAGGGGAACCGTATTCAGGGTATTCTGCCAATTAATTCTACGTGGCCAAAGCCTCAGTAACAGCTGGACCGTTGTGGTATGGACACAACTGACTGACTAGATCTTTGCACTTTTCTCACAAAGCTGGGAAAGACCTGGTCTATGCAGTTGTACAAGAAAGCATACAGGATATATATTTCTACTGAAAACAGTACCTGCTGCACACCTCTGATGAACCTGAGTGATACATGCAGCAGTGCAAATACCAGAAAACAGGATTCAGAATGCAAAGAATTTGACATAGGAGCTGTGCAAGACAGCAAGGCCTGTTCTAGTTCAGTTAATCTCCTCATTTTGAACGAGCCATCATAACACACTGGGATTTTGGCATAATTCAATCACGTTACAATTTCATTAGCAGTAAAAGCACAGCAGTCCCCTCAGCCACCTTGCAAGGTCTTGTTACCCTTTTTAAGACAGAGCAGTGTGTTGTCAAAGATAAAAACGCCAACAGAGCAGCACTGCTCACAGGTCAGACTTGGTTTTCAGTTGGTGCAATAGGAACTGCTCACTATCTGAGCATATGCCCAACACTTAGGCTTGCAAGAAAAAGAGGTGCTGCCCAGAGAAGATACTTGAGTATTTGAAAACAACTACCATCTTGTGCAAAAAGCAGAAGGAAGGAGGGGGGGAAAAGACTGAATCACAGGGAATTATGATAACAGTGAGGGTCATGTTACATCAATGAAAGGCAAATGGGCATTTTGCTTTTAGAGCAGTGCTACTGACATGGCTGAAAGGGAAGCACTTAGTGTCTCAAAGTAGGTTAAACAACAACGCAGGTTGTTAAGATGCAACATGAAAATTAGTGGCTATAATATGACATACAGTTGATCTGACACATAGCTTCTTTCACAAAGCCATAACATTATTACGCTGCTACGTTTGGTGACCATCTTTGGCTTGCCACTGTGACCCCCACCCTGCCCCAATCATGCCACCAGCATCTCTACCCCAGGTCTTTTAAGATCTTTATACAGCTTCTGCAACTCCTCATGCACGTTGCTTCAGATGCTGATGTATGCATCCCTTGAAACGATCCAGAATGTCCAAGTCGAAACTCCTGCCCTATCAAGTACTTTCCTAATACTAACACAGAGAAGAAATAAAGTGTGTGGACTACTCAGGGTGAAGTGAAAAAGATCTAGTGCAGCCACTGAGGAATTTGTCCTGCTCCTCTCTCTCCCCGCATACGCAGTCCAGCAAGTGCTGCTTGCTGCTCGTCTGGTTTCACAGTATGACATTTTAGCTCACTAACCATTTTTTCCTTATGCATTTTCTGGTAGATTAGTAAACTGAATCCTACCAGAGGACCAGATGATAGGGCTGGCTTAAGGGAGTATAGGTAGCAGGAGCCGAGCAAGACTTCTGCACTGCCACAGACCAACAGAAAAGCAAGAACACAAGAAAAGGCAAGCTACCTTTCATACCCTTCACCTTCATTCCCTCCTTCTCACACCCCACACCATCACCACTGCCCCCCACACTTTGTGCTGTAACATTTTTCATCTTGCTTCAGGCCCATCAGGACACTCAGAAAAACAGTACCTGACTCTCTGCCAACAGCAAATTAAATGTCAACCTGCATGACTTGGGAAAGGTTACTGTGTTAAAATCAGAAATTCGTACGTTTAATTTGGCAGAAGTGAATGTGAAATGACAGGTGTGTTTAAAGAAGGGTAACAGTGAATCTCATAGAAAAAGGTTTAGTCTTCTGACACAGGCAATTTATGTAATGAAAAATAATGAAAAATTATTTTTTTACTTCTTTTAAAATACAAATTTCTTTTTCTATTAGAGGTTCACTATCTACCTGATTGACCAGAACAGCTTTCTCTCCTTGGTTAAAGGACTCCAGAGGGTCCAAGATCACAGATGAGGAGGAGGGCTGTCAGGCACTGTCACCTTCACTGTGGCGTAGAGGCCTTGGGAAAGAAGCCCAGCCCCATGGGTCAAGGGGGAACAGAGAGGAACATACTGCACAGCTCCCTGAAGTCCCACTGGTGTCCACCCCAAAGATCCAATGGTTTTGTGAAATAAAAAAGTATCAGTGTTGCAATACGTTCCAGTGTCATTGTCACTGCTGTCTGTAGCGTCTCCTTCTACAGTGCAGAGCATTTGTTAATAGACAATTGACTAATACAATGATATTTACTTCACAACAGCAGATGGTTAAAGGTGTTTCATCACTGCACTTGTATGTTCTCACCACTGTACATCTCTGGTTTTAGTAGAGTCACCTCAGAACAAGGCCAAGGAACAGAGCAATAAAACAGAGCCAAGAGATCTAGCACTGAGTTGACTGGTTGGTCCTTAAGTGACTAAATGGGGCCAGCAAGCTGTAATTGTTTTTCTGACTTCTGTAAGGGTATTTCTGCACAAATATTCAACATCAAAAATTCCCTATTTTGCTGCCTTAGTAAAACTGACATGGTAACTAATTTAGAAGGCAAATTTTCAATAAAGAAACAGTGAATGATTTTAATCCCTTACAAATAGCACAAATCCACTTGAGAAAGTATTTTTAAAAAGTCCCTTTGATACTTAAAACCCTCCACTGGCACAGATTGCCTTTTAAACTGCTAAATGATTTTTGCAATTTGAAATCATGGCTGATGGACTGCTTGGCGCAGACAGCGGCAAGATATGCTAAAACAGTCAATTGAACAAAAGGTTAGAGCACAGAACACATATGCCAAGTGTGTCACAAAGGGATTTACATGAGGGGAACATAAACCAAACGCTAGCTATCAGCACAGCTCAATGATTTATGGCTTATTAAAGTAGCCTCTTTTATGACAGTGAAATATTCTGTTACCAAAGTACGGCATAAAGTGACAAACTGCTTAAGGTATGTCTAAAGATCTAATGCACAGAAGAAATAATCAGTTCTTTGTTATCCCATGAGATAAGTCATTATATGTACTGTTCCTGNAGTCAAGGAAAATTAGGTATTTTCACAACTCAAACAGCAGAGCCCGATTTTTTCCCACTCAATGCAACCACAAGACATCTGCTCACAATAACTATAAAACCCATTAATATACCTGTACTCAGGGTTATAAACTGAAATTTATTGTGCAAATCATACAATAGCCTGCAACCATTTTGAACAATGTAAAGCTCTCTCCTGTGGATAAAATACTGATAGAAATTGCTGCTGTAGCAATATGATAGGGCTTTAATTCATTATTTTACCCCCGGGAAGGATCACAGAACCATGATTGAGAATTGTTAAGTATGATTTGACACAACACATTCCAATTTAAAACCAACACAGCAGTTTCTACACTGTAACCTACCCTCTTCTGAGAACTGCTGGATTTTCTGAGTAACTTAAATGCAGTTGGTCCACTCTTCACAAATCAAATGTTAAAAAAGTAGAAATTAACTTCTCTGTAACAGCAAACAATGCAGAGAAGAAATAATTAACTGTCCTTTGAGTGAATAAATTAACTAAAGCTGTGAGGGTTTGTTACATGTTTGTAAAGACCGTTTGATTCCTGCATTAAAAGCACAATGAAGTCATTAAATATTGCCAAGTTAGTATGAAGGATTTATGTGAACAATGAAAAAATGGAATGCGCATTCAAATACTCAAAAATTATTTGCTAGTTACACCTATATTTGCACCTTGGACCCAAATTTACCTGAAGATTAGAATAATGGTTCCAGTGACTTTAAAGTCCATTAAGAGTACAATTATACAGTATCCAACTTTTACTAATAAAGGCCAACTCTTAGCTATAAATTGCCTCAAAAATACACTGAAAGAGCAGATTTGCTGTGGGATAGTCACCACATACATCCCTAGCCTTTATAAATTATTTAATTATAATGTTCACAAGAAAACCCTCACACCACAAAACAACAAAAAAAACCCAAACCCTAAAAACCAAAATCACGCTAGGTCCACAGAAGAGACCGAGGGCTTGCTCAGCTCTGAGCATCAACTTATTAGTGGCAGCATCTACATTTGAAACTCTACTGTGCACATATATGTATTACACAAATATACAACTCCCTTTATAGTTTGACAACTCCAGTAATATGCAATCCAATCCAACAGCAAAAAAATTACCTGACAAGGAATGACCCTCATCAGGGGGCATTAACTATAACTAGAAACAATCAGCTCGCTTTCTATTTGGCAACTGGTGGAGAAAGAAAAAAACGTTTGTATTAACACTGCCATGAATGCTGACTCACTTTTCTTTTAAATCATAATAAATGTAGACTCCTTCCAAGGCATAATGTGGAAGTAACTGATGCTAATTCATTTTTAGGAGAGGTAGAAATCAAGCCTGTATTTCTTCACAACAGTGCCAGAAGCATAGACTCATATAGCGTTGAGATACAGACAGCCCTGACTGCTGGTGGTCATACTGTCAGCCTGCAGTGAGCTTCAACAGGAGAGAACAGCTCTGGGTCAGATCAGAGCCACAGCAAGATTCAACAGGGGATTCCGACATCTAGCTCAGAACCAGCTTTCTGCAAAACTCAGAATAAATTACAAGCAGAGTGGAGGCTGTTCTAGCGGTAACTTTCCTTTGTATGCTTTTCTCAATTCTGGTTTCCTAGTGTCAGTACTAAAACACAAGTACTGAGAGCACATAACAAAAATAAAATTTTAAATGTGAATTCACACATGGAAATTTGAGAATAAACTATGGCACAAGAGCAGTAATAATATTTCAGTGTATTAATATATATAGGACTACATGGTATTTTTATTTTGGTAGCATTTTGATCTTCTGCTTCTCTAAACAGACTAGTAAATTTTTTTCTATCTTCCCACAGAGCAGACTGATAAAGCTGACATCTGAAGTTTCCAGCACAAGTAATTTTTCTAGGCTTAATCATGGCACTGACATCAAGGCAGTGTTATATACTGTGAATTTTCTTGCAACCTATAGGTAGAACTGTGTAAGCTAAGAGTAAGGACATACTATAGTCTGTCTGAGCTAAAAGTTCATTTAATTTAGAACATCAGTGTTATTTTTATACCCTTTTTCATAGGAAGTGCAACTCCTGAAAGCACAACAGAAATAAATCAGTGTAAAACAACCAGTAAAAGTTTAAAAAAATATATAATAATAAAAAAAAGCATAGCACAGGAGAGCTTTGAATGGGTAAAGAATAATAATGGATTTTTAAAAAATGCCTGTTCGTTCTACCCTACGAAGAGCTGCCTGAATGCCTACTAAGAATTGGTTTAGTATTGGAGATTTAGGAGTCTAGAAATGCTTCAAAGCATTAAACTATGAACATAATTTTTCTCTTACTTAAGCCTGGAATCACTCCCCCTCACAAGTCAATAAAGAGAACTTATTCCAGGGAAAAACTGAAAGCCTTGGTGGGCAAAAATCAGCATTTTAAGATGTTTATCTTTCTTCACGCTCAATAACAGAAATAGAACAAAACTCACAGACTTCAGCACAACTCATCTAAGTCATGAGGTATCTGGGGCCTTATTCTAAAAAGTATAAAAGTATTTCATGAAAAAGAAATGTATTTATTCTCAAAGTACCACAGCAAGGGATGTAACATGACTTAATTACAGTGTGAGGCCTACAAAAAGCAATCCAACACTTAGTCAGTTATTAGTAAACCCTGTCAGAGCCATTGCCTCCGATGCTTGTTCCCTCCTGATCCTCTGGAAGCTTACAGCAAGGGGGCTAATAATATTGTGCCTAAACACAGAAGAATGAAAATATATAAAGAATTCTCTTTAAAAAGAAAAAAAAGCAGGAGTAAGCCTTTAGATTTCAGAGTGGCACTCAAGGACAGCATGAGAACATCAAGAGCAGCCTCTGAAGAACATTTTCTCTTTGACAAACCGTACCATAATTATGTGCAACTTACTCATCTCTGACGGGAAGAGCAATGCATATTGTGTTTGGGAAGATCTCTAATCACTGCCAAGGAAGCTGCACATGGTCATACTGCAGCAGCCCTTTGCCTTAGTAAAGCTCACCATTTTGAAAACTGCACATCTACTGGCTAGTTATAAATGAGTTTTTCCTTCTTTATATAAAATAAGGCAATGTGTGCTAATGTAGAGAGGTTTTCTAAGAATTTTGAGCCATGTTCAAAACAATAAATTTTAGGATTATCAAAAGTCTAACATATAGGTTGTCAGCAATCATGCCTATGTCAGAAATTTTGTAGTATATCAGTTCAACTGTAAGCAGAATTGGATCAAACAATACATAAACGTGCTGATAATGGGGAAATGAACAAAGGGTAAAATTCATGAGATTCTGTTGCAAGAGCAAGCTTGTAGCTATTTCTTCTAGTAAACCAATGTGATTTTGATACTCCAAAAAAATAAAAGGAATAAAATGAACTATAACTTAAATAGCATAATTATTTAAGGTGTGTTCTAGAAATAGTCCAGGTGAAAAACGGCCAACACTTTATTCTGTCAGAAGTTTCATAATGCTTTTTTCTAATGTTGACTCGACTTCTATTGTTTCTTGACTAAAAAAGCAACTGTAATTTTAAAAACATTTTCAATTGTTGAAAAATAGTTGTTACTAATTTCATGGCTCCATGTAAATATTTTGTAGCAATTTTAAATATTAGCTGCTACCAGAAGAATCGGGAAGCCATGTGCAAAAGGTGTATCTTGTTATGGCATTAGTCTGCATAAAATGAAAGTTGAAAATGAGTTTGGGTGAATCTGTACTTTAACACATATGAATACAGCAGAAAACATAATAAAATGGACAATAAGACACCATATATACTTACCATCTGTATTTCTTCAGGTGACAGCTCATCTTCACCTTTGCCATCCCCCCATAATCCAAGGTTACTTTGGGCATCAGGCAGATTCCTGTCTGTAAAAGAACCACCAAACACTTGAGACAATGCAGGACACTGAATAGCAGAGTAGAGTGAAAATAATTTTTCATCCGTTTCAGAATGCTGATGAAATTGTTGTATCTTACTTATCATTAACTGAGATTCACCCTATATTTACAGCACAAAATTACACCAATAACATTTAACTTCTAAACTGGGACAAAAGTCTACGCATGAGTTTAATTTTGTGAACTACGAGGAGTTGCACTAATATATTGACAGTGAAGGATGTAAAACAACTCGCAATGCACTAAGACTTGTTAGGGCACAAAATACTGTAGCATTTGTCTTTTAACAGAAGAGAACATAGAATTTTCAAAACGATAGTCTATATGCAAAGCTATTATCTTCCAATGAGACTTGACGGAAGTACCAGCTCCTTATTCCAAAAAGTAAAAACAGAATCTCAAAGACATTTTGAGCTAAGTTCACAGGACAAGCTCAATTTCCTCATGCTGTTCAAACTGCATGTTACAGTGCAAAACCTACAGCACACTGTGCAAGGGGTCTTCCTGCGTACAACAGGAATCAGATCTGATCTCACAAACTAACCCTCACATATCATGGCTGCTTCGCTGATTTCAACAGCACTTCCCCTTTGATTAAAGCTAATCTGCATAAATCTTAGCAGCAGTTGGGCGTAAAAGATATTGGACGATTATTTCTGGGATGTTTCCTTCTGGAAGATTTATTTTTAGCCTTAATGATATACTTCTGATTATAGACAAAGAAGTTAGCATGGGAAAGAAAAGAAACTATGCTACAGGAACCTACTGTTCTGAAGCTGTTCTAGCATCAGTGTTTAAAATCCCAATAATAAGACTGCAGTCTTGAGAGGGCCTCTCTTTTCTCTACTAGCTGTGGCATTTTTACAAAACCCAAAAGAAAGATTTGCACCACCCCACAATGGATCAAAGCTGAACCTGCTTTGACTTATCAGATGCAGGCTGCAAATTAAAATAATTGTTTTGTTATAACCTTCTAAACCTAATTTTTTTCAATTGCATAAGCAGCACTGATGCATCATCATTCAGATACTGAAAGGAGTAGTCCTATTTATAAACAAATATAGGAAAAGTATTACAAGGAGAAATTTTCACTTTTATCCTTCACTATAATATTTGTGAAAACTCCTGAAAAATAAATATTATAAAAAGGCATTGTTGTGTATGTCTCCTTTATAAATGCTATTTTGCTTCCCAGCAACTAAACCAGGATGTAAAAACAATGACAATTTTATAAATGAGGGATGTGGATAAGGAATATAGTAAATAAAAAACCAACAAAACACAACCAAAATAAATCTGTTCTTTCTTGCAAGTAATAAGAAATAAAACCAAGAATATATTTTAAAATTGTTTAGAAAGGATTCAGCTCTGTTTTCCATGGTGTACAATCAGTATTTCAAGTCTGTTTCACAGAAACACAAAACCTACTTGTTTAGGTAATCAATGTATTTACATTATATCAAAATTCTAAATGAATTATTTACTGGATTCAAAGAAAAGAAGATAATTAGTTTATGGAGCCAAGGAAAAACAACAACAACAAAAAGACATATTCCTATTTTATCCCAGAGGAACCAATTACTTTCAGGCACTGTCAGCACTGTTAAAAAACAGCACCTGTAGCCAATGTGATTGCTAATAAGCAAATATACTTACGGTAAGAGGTAAGCAAGAAACATGTATCTCCCCAGGGTTCCTCCTGTCACTGTGGTAGGTTTCTGGCTACTGGGAAAGTTTTCTGCAGCTTTCATGGAGCTGACATTAATGCTTTTCTACAATTCACCCAGCAAAAGCCAAACTACATTTCTTTTGCAGAAAGAGAAGTAGTTAACGCATGACGGAGATACAAAGTAATGATCAAATCCTCTGAACTCTTTTCCATGCTGAAAGGAGACAGCTGCTAGGCTTGTGGACCAGTTCAAAAGCTACTCGTCATTTACATTTATTTCCATAAACTAAATGCCAATTTGTAATATGCAAATAAATACTGTCAGCATATAAAAGCAATCTCCAGAGAGACTATTTTCCTACCATGAGGCATGTCCAGTATAATTCTAATGTAAACAGGTGCTTTGCCTCAAAACAAAAGTAATCACATTTTGCTTTGGTTTCTGCCAAAGACAAAAAAAAAAAAAAAGACGACAAAACCCAAGTTGTGCTTCAGCAGGCCAAGCAGGACATTTGTGCTTCAGCAGGCCAAGCAGGACATTCAGCCGTTCACCATAATGTTCAATTTAAGGAAAGGACCACAATCTGCTCTTGGAAGAACTATCTTTACAGCTGAGATATTTAATGCAAGGGACCCAGGCATGCTGATGATGGCTAATTCATAAATACAAATGATCACTATTTTCTAAACCACTAACATCCTGAGGATGAAATAGTTTCTTTCTAAATTTGGTAATTTCTCCAGTTTCTTAAAAATCTGAAAAGTTACTTGGAAAAAAAAAAAAACCCAAACAAACCCCAAACAACCCAAACCCAACAAAAATCCCAAAGGCTATAAGATTTAAACTGAGCTTCTTGTTTCCTAGTCATCTTGTTCACGCTAATTCCATGCTTTGACAACCACCTACCAGCAAAGTCACAAGGCTGACTTCTATAAGCAGCAGCAACCAACACTTACTCTTATGTGAGGAATCACAAGCAGTGTGCATTTACAAATTGCTTCAGACAGATTTATTTTGATACACAAGTTTCATAGTTTTCTCAAACACCACTCAGCAATCCCTTGTAAGTATGGCATCAGCATCACTTACGTGACAGGACCCCTACTTTCTTATAAAAAAATTAAAGCATAAACTAATAAAAGTGAAAACAAAGCTTCATTTCTGTTTATTGCAGTCATTTGCTGTGTCCAAGGCAAAGAACAGTGTTTTCCATAGTGTAGCACAGATTTTTGGAGCTAAAAATTGTAATGACACTATGTGGTGGGAGTGCACATTTTCAGAGATTGCGGAGACATTCAGTAACAAGTATAGAGCACAGGGCAATGAAGATGCTACTACACTGCCACTTCTCTGCTGGCACTAGCTCACAGCTGCAGAACACTGATAACGCATTAAGGTGAAACTCATCTATATGCCTATGTTCTACATCACTTAAGACATACTATAAAAATGTAGTAAGCACTAGAAACGACACATAATCAAAACCTTTACTTCTTACAATAAATTCAGTGTTGGGAGGGCTGGGGGGGAAGCATACTGATAGGGCCTGCAGAAGTACAAACTGGTTAGGAAGATAAGCAATGCCGTATCAGAAAATGAAACCATTTGCACACTGTGAGGTAATTCAGTATTAGAATCTTCATCCAGAAATGGAGTACCCACTTCACATGAATCCACCCTTTGTATGGCCCTAACATCACCAACCAGAGGAACTTCACGCTTTTAATAATCACCAAAGAAACAATAACTGATAATCAGAATAATATGGCCATCCAGTGCATTTCTTCTATCTTGATGAAGTATTATCCTAATGTAATGTCACTTTTCATACAGTTTCTCTTTCTCTCTCTCTCAAAAAAAAAAGTTCATGCTGTAAATCACAGGGTGCCTTGGACTCCTCTAGACAGCACAAGCAGGAGAACTCAAGCCAGGGAAAGCAACTCCAGAATCACAGAAACAAGACTTCTCTTTAGGTGTGAAACCTGAAGCTATCTGCATAGTGGTGGTACTCTGAAAGGCACTCTGCAACAATGTTCTGCCAGCGTACACACCCCAGGACAGACTGAAACAGCAAAAAGAAGGGACTTGCATCCCCTGCCCTCAGAAGCAGACCACCAAGAAATCAGAAGCAATGTTCACCAGTCCTGTCAAAACCAGCACCAGCTGAAATGACCTTGTGGTCAGAAATACTGCTTCGGACTTCTGGCTATCTCCTGCCCACTGAAAGACGAGATGCAATCCTTCTAGCAGGTAAACTCAATGCTGTGGAGAACATCCCCAAAACTACTGGATCTGGCCAGCCAGTAACCTCCCCTCTATGAGCATATTCTACCTTTTACTTCCTACTGTAGAAGTGTCCAACTCAAGGGCTCTGTGCTTAAAAACTAGAAAATGTTCCCAGAAAGTCCTTGAGCTACTTTCCAATCCCTTGCCATCAGTGAAAGGAATCATAGAATCATTTAGGTTGGAAAAGACCTTTAAGATCATTGAGTCCAACCATCAACCATGCCCACTAAACCATGCCCTGAAGTGCCTTGTCTACATGCTTTTTGAATACCTCCAGGGATGGTGACTCCACCACTTCCCTGGGCAGCCTGTCCCAAAGCCTGACAACCCTTTCAGTAAAGAAATTTTTCCTAATATCCAATCTACAGCTCTCCTGCCGCAACTTGAGGCCATTTCCTCTCGTCCTATCACCAGCTACCTGACAGAAGAGACCAGCACCCACCTCACCACAACCTCCTTTCAGGTAGTTGTAGAGAGCGATAAGGTCTCCCCTCAGCCTCCTTTTCTCCAGGCTAAACAACCCCAGTTCCCTCAGCCACTCCTCAGAAGACTTGTGCTCCAGGCCCCTCACCAGCTTCGTTGCCCTGCTCTGGACATGCTCCAGCACCTCAATGTCTTTCCTGTAGTGAGGGGCCCAAAACCGAACACAGCACTTAAGGTGCAGCCTCACCAGTGCCAGGTACAGGGGGACGATCACTTCCCTGCTCCTGTTGACCACACTATGTCTGATAAATATGGAAAAAAATCAAACAGATCTCAAAGTAGATAAGATATTGATAAAAATAAATAAAAAGGAAAGAGTTCACCCAGACTTCATTTAGAGGATGAGGAATCCAGCAAGGCATAAGTTGTTTTTAGCTGGATGGAAAAAGCAAGTAAAGTCTAAGATTTTGCTTCCTCAGTCTCACAATGTGCTTCACAAAAGCCTGATCAACTCAGGGAAGATGAAAATAGAAAAGGTGCAAGTCACAGGAACAGGCCCTTGTAATGTGAAGAAAGTACTATTGAACAGACAGACCTTGCCACAAAAAGTGAAATTTAACTATGCTTCGTTCTTACCTTTGCTTTCCTCAGCAGAAAGCTTTTCTTCAGAATCATCTAAAAGATTCTGTGAAGATTTTTCAGGGGAAAGAGGTGATTTGGACACGCTGCTCTGCTCAGGCTCAAGTCTGGACCTAGAAACACAAGAGCCTATAATTAAACTGATACTACACAGTTGAATTTCTCTAAAATGAGAATAACCACAGATTATTAGTTCAACACAAACTATTGCAAGCTTCATATTAAAGATTTCCCAGTCAAGATACAAAATGTACTTAGCAACTTCCACTGAAATATTGTTACAAAAGCAAAGAAAGCATGAACAGTATTCCTGAACAAAAGACATTACATGTTCAGAGTTGAGGAGAATTTTGAAGGCTATAGCATAGAAATACAAGACATTTTATTAAACTTCCCTTCAAAAATCCAGTGTATTAAAATATATGTATTTTAAAAAAACCCAAACATTTTAGTCATACTGAAAATTCTTTTTAGTAGCAATAGCCAACACCAACCACAAGTAATAATTACAACTTTACTTTATATTGTCAATTATCACAAAGGAAAAGTAAGAAAATTCAACAGAATTAGAATTAGAACAAGTATTTTTATTTAACTAGCTTTAAAGAATAGTTTAATGAGGATGTGCGTGATCCTTACTTTGTCTGCCAAAAGACACAATAGACCATTTAAAAGGAAAAAAAAAAAAACGTGTGCAGTGGACAGATATATACTACATCTAAGTCCCTGCTATGTAATTTAATTCAAAGGCAATGCAACAAATGAGAAGCATATTCATTGATTATATATTAAGAACTTGTCAAGTATGTTTCACTGTGGCACAAAAAAAGTTTAAAATTGGTGGCAACATTTTTTTTTCAGTAAATTTCTGTGGTTTATTGTTGTCTACAATGAATTCTGTAACTGCTACATAGTAGACAGTTAAATGCTTAGCAATTATGCTTTAGAGAAGCTGAAGAACAAAGAACCAAAAAGCAATGGGCTGAATCACCTCCTATGCCACCTTCATCACTTCCTCCCCTCTCAAATACAATCAACAGTTAATCTCATTATGATCTGCAATCTTCCCCCGCTGCTTAACAGAAGGTGTTGCATTTTGTGTTCCTTTCCTTCTTTGTATTGTGTCTAAATTCTAACCCATAATTAGAAAATTCTGAGAAAAACAGAATATAATGCATTAGTCATCACTTAGTGACTATGTTATTTAAACAAGAAAAAACAGTAACAGGGAACTTTTCTTAGTTCTAAAATCTCTGCAAGTACTGGGCTTTCAGTAATTTTGCAAAAAAGAACCCTTCTTCTCTCATCTCCTCCCTCTCAAGTCCCAAACTTGCCTAATAATAAGGAAGGAAAGATTTATCTGGATGTCCTTGCAAATCAAGTAATAGTTCTGATACTAATAAAACACCAATTCCCCAGATAATAAAAATATCAGCTTGATTTGAATAACTGCATACTAATTCACATTATATTCTAATGGAAAAATAAGTTTAAAATTGAAATGAAATGTAATTTTGAATACCAACAAACATAAAAACTGAAAATCACAACCAAGTACTTTTACAGAAAAAGCTGCTTGTGTTTATATTTCTCAGCTTTTCATTCTGGGGAACTAGTCCTATGTAATTGGCAGAAATTTTTAATCAAATAATGTGAGTTAATACATAAAGGTAACTTGTGTAGGAAAATTATAACACTCAAGCAATTTATTGAAGAGCTTAGGAAGTTTATCAGTATAAAAGAAGTATATTTTTACTGCAAAGCTTTCAGTATTGTCTGATACGCTCCTGTTTTAAATTGACTAAATTGCAGGAAAGATCTGCACTAGGATTAATTTATTTTTAAAGAAATGTATTCCTTTATTGTTTGTTGTCCTTACTTTGAACAGTAAACTAATGTATGAAGTTTTCTATTAAAAATGAACAAAATTCCTGGGATGCACTATTTAAAGAATGCCTAGTTCTTTTAAGTGATGAAATATGTTCTTATTATCATATAAAGTGCCTGCTGAAATCCTTGTGGAAATTACAAATCAACTAGTTTAAGGCATATGAAAAAAGAGAATTTTTCAAGTCATCATAAAGATTGGTTTATGCTCTGTGATTTATTTAAATAGAATTTTAATTTAAATGACAATTTAGCCATTACATCACATCTGCAATACATACAGACTCCACCTGGGCAACATCTGTTTTCCAGTCCTTACATCCATAAAAAGAGGCAAAAAGGTATCCTCTAGTATTACATAAAATGAATGCATCTTCTGGATTATTTTTTAATGCCTTATTGCTCTTTATTTTTATTGTAACTTCTGAAATAGCTCTTTCATTGTTCCATGTTTAGCATACATCAAATTGAGTTGTTTTCTCTGTTTAGTCATCTGAGAAATCTTGAACCTGGGGTTTCACATGGAAACAGTAATATAAGAAGAGTACAACAAACAGAAGAGCTACTATTTGTTAGCCAATTCTATAACTGCAGGACCCACGCTATCTTTCTTTGAAGTTCTTTAGTGTGAAGAATACTGATAAGTTTATGTATTTTTTACACATGAAAAATATCACACAGTTTGTTTCTGTATGTTTTTTCTGAACAGTCATGGGAGTTACAAAAATGCCAATACCTTACTTTTCTCTCATTACTACTTACCAAATTTCACAACTGGTTTCGGGTATTTTGTTTACTTGGTTTTGGCTTGTACTACTATTTATGTCTTAGGAGGATATATCTGAGTGAATCTAACTATGCTTAATCATGCTGAATCACTCTGAATACAATGTACTTACATACTGCTGAAAACATCTCCCTAGTTTCAATGTAAATAGCTAATTGAGCCAAATACCAAACTGATAAAGCAGTATCAAGTCTTGGAAAAACTCTCAAGAATTTATTTATTGATGTGTATGTTCTAGAATTTGGTATTTTTAAATTAAAATGTACATAATGGAACTTAAGGTTAGAATTCAAATAATGCAGACTGAGAAGGCATGGAAAGCCTTTCAGGTATTAAATAAATTGCAAACCTGTTCATTCCCCCTGTCATTCTTACACCAGGGAGTGTGCAGAAAAAAACTGAAAAAA
>VYZV01012646.1:8850-24235 GCA_013401275.1 Pandion haliaetus | reverse complement strand
TTCCCAAAAGCTCCCTATGAGTTCCTGTAACACAATTTCACCCTCCCAAGTGTTAGCTATTATTGTCATTCCAACACAACTACAAAGGAACAGAAAAGTAAATTTAAGTTACAGATAGATTTCCCCATGCATTCAATTTAATGGTACAACCCAAAATATAGATCCTACTACCCAAAATATGCTACTTGAGCTTTTTGCAAGGTTATGATAAAGGGACAATTTGAGGTCATTCCCCCAGCAACACACACCAACAAACATGACTTTCCCTGTGCAGCACTGATTTTATGATTAAATAAATTTATAAAAAAACCTTTTTTCTTTATTATAATATCCAACCGATAAGCAAATCAATTCTACTTCACAGCTCCCTTCCAGGTGTGAACGAACACACAGATTGCAAAACTAAGTTTGCTTCCTCAAACTAATTGCTTCTTATTTCCAAGAAAAGGCAGTCTGGGAGACTGAAAATGCCACACAAGCAAAAATGATACAGTGTTTAAAAAGAAATCCCCTACAGTCAATATACTGGAAGCCGTCTCTGAATCATCATTGCCCATCAGGTTTCCAGATACCCTTTCCAACCTCCTTTAGCAGAATTCCTATCTGCCAAGCCTGAAAATGGGAAACAGATTCTCCTTTTGCCCTTTAGGGTTCAAGAGTTATTCACCTATCTATTTGCTGGTATAATAAAATAAAAATCTGAGTTGAGAAACTTACCACAAGACCAACTTTAAAAGATTAGTAGGGAGGCTAGCAACAGTTTCTATGTTATTAATCCAATCAGACAGGTTTATGCCTGTCATCTTTGCCCAGATTTGAACTCCTGTTGCCCAAGAGAATAGAAATTGGTGATGCAGGAAGAAATGCTTAACCATACAGCATTATTTGCTCGTGGCTCAGAAAGCACTTAACCACGTATTGTGAAACTCTGCCAAGATGTCCTCCTACAACAAAGGAACTTTTAAAAATAAAAAAAAAAAAATCAAGAGAACACAAACACTATCAGTAATTGGCAGATTTTGGATGGAACACTATTTACCTACTATTCGTTCTTAAAATAGAAACCAGTATTTTTACAGGTTTTTAGGACTGATATACATGAAAAGACCTTTTCCACTTGCCTTAACATACAATTATAATCAGCTTGCCAATTGCAGTATCTATTTATCTCTATGTAACTGAGATATTCTGGCAAGGGTCAAAGCTCAAAAATACACTGAACTATTAAAACTATCTTTTTCATGATGGAAAGAAACGTACTTCTGCACATCCTGAATTTTTTATTTCATTGTCTTTAGAGCATACTGCTCAAATGACAACAGTGGAGATGCTAGAGGAATCTGTATCACATGTCAGTGCACCTAAATGAGTATAGCCTCAAGACAGCCTATATAGCTAAGGCAGGGCAGTGATTAAGGAGGATCACTACATGGGAAGACATTTTAGGTACAAAATTTGACTATAATAGAAAGAGACCACATTTCTAAGCCTAGCAACATTTATCTGGTACAGACTGCGATCATCAAAGGGAGTCTCTATTTGGTTCTAGCTTCCTAATCATGAAATCTTTCCGACACACATGGATACATTCACACATCCTGACAGTATTTGGTACTAACTTATCCCAGAAGGGTACCAAGAAGATAAACACAATAAAGTTTGTGAAAAACTTACAGATATTCAGATTAAAAGACTATAAAACATTTTATCAGTGGAATAACACTAAGAAAACTGTGTATACTGTATTCCTTGCATAATTTCAAATCAATCCTAGACAAAACGCGTAAAGATTCAACAAAAAAATCCCTGTTGGCATGGTTGTAATTGAGACATTTGAGGGATGTCCTAGCGTCAGAAATAAAAAAAATAAAATGTTTGCATTTTAAACAGGAGTCACAGTTGCCAATTTTACCACCTCAGAAATGTGAGTTCTCCTTTAGTCCCCAAAAGAACTGTGAGAGGTTACTGCTGTAGAAGACGCTCCCACAAATCTTGGTTTCATTCTGTTGCTTAAGAAAATAACTTCATGGCACCAGGTATTAAAGGACTGTGCATGTGCAGTACAAACATAACCTGTTCAAGATAACTGAGAAAGAATAAAAGAAAATACATACATGTAAAAATGAAAAAAAAAACAAAACCAAAAAACCCACCCCAAACCATCTCCTTTAAGAGGCCAGTTGCACAAAACACACTGCTGCTACAAGGCCTCAGCAGAGTGTTCCTATAAATTCTGAACACCCCTACATTTTGACTTTAAAGGGAGTCAGCTGTAGGACCTTGTTAGATATTAATTAAGAAAAAACAGGGAGTTGCCTTGGTGAAAAGTAAACAACATTCCAGTTGCACAGTCTGATGTAACATGGGTGGTTGCATATAGACTCTACCATTAAACTATTAAATAAAATATGCTGCACAGATTGGTACATGAACAAAAATAGAATGCTAGACTTTCATAGCATTAGTATAACAAACAAAACCAGGGTAAATCTATCCTTTTTCCTAGCACTTTAAGTGTGCTCAGTTGTACATAGAAAGTACTCAGCAATGCCAGTTGCATTGCCAAGATCATTCATTGCTAGTGACTAGTGGTTCTATTTCAGGGTTAGTTGGTTGTTTGGGTTTTTTTTTTTTGCTGTAGTATGTGAAATTTAAGAAAGGAAAATGCAAATTAGTATTTGTGTATTGAAGAGAGACTAGAAGCCTTCAGCATACAGAGTTAAAAAGAGAACGTAAAAGAGATTTCCCTGTATTACGTGCCTTGATGTGGCAAGGCGTACCACCACCCATAATACTGACCCATATTCTTTGATTTTTGGCCCCATACTGTCCTACGCTGCTCTAAATTATGTCACATACCAGCTAGACCCAAGGGACCATGCATTGGTGATACTTGTCAGAATGCAGCAAACTCATGCCCTCGTTCCTCATGCCATCCCTTTACTGTGTCAGCAGTGAGATGGGAACTTCATTTAACTTTATACCAGCTCATCATGACCTCCAGCCAGAGCAAACCCTTGCTAGCAATATATCCTTAGACCTCACCCTTCCATGTTGCTGGAGAAGCACGGTGACACTAACTACAAAAAGCCTAATTTATCAGGGAAGCAAGTGGTGTTAACATAGCTTCTGTCGTTGATTCAGAGTTGAAGTGGAAGAATGGTAGCTCAAGGGTGAAGAGTACCTTGCTTCCATACCACCATGATAAGTGGCATACCGTTAACAACACTGTATAATACTGCTACAACAAACTGCACAGCTTCAATCCAGAGGGACCTTTATGATCTGAAGGACTGGACCAACTGAGGCCTTAGGATGCTCAGACTGGACTTCTGGTGGAACTCCTCCCCTAAGGCAGGTAGCAGAGCAGCAGACTGGTTCCTCAGGGAGGCTGTAGGATCTCCACTGTGGGGAGCGTTCAAAAAATGGCTGGACAAAAGCCTGGCTACACAAAATCTGAGCTTGTGCTGGCGGTAGTCCCGTGCCAAGCAGGAAGCTGGGCTGGATGATTCAGAGTTCCTTTCCAACAAAGAGCTCTACGACTCTGATGTGAAATCTGCCACTTATTTACTGCAAATTAATTTCCTGCAAAACCACTGTAGCTATCATAGGTTAAAGAACTTGATGTATTTTATAAATTGATGTGACCTTCAAAATTTTAACGTAATACTAGAAAAACAAAATCAGTAAAGAAATTCATAGTACTGAGACATATGATCCCTGTTACTGCTGAGACGTGCTCTAATTAGAATACTGTCATGAAGGGGAAATAAGGTTGTTAAATTATATATAACACAGGTTTTGACAAATACAATATAATGAAATTTTTTTTGCTTTCACTGATGCATAAAAATCCTGAAGTTTTTGCTCCTTTTATAAATGGAAACAATTAATTGTAGGGAGAAATAATATTAAAAGAAATGTAAAATAAACATTTTTAAGTGTTATAAAAAATGTTAAAATGTTTTAAAATAAACAGAACAAAGGCACTGAAATCATAGACAACACTAAATGACTGTTCTGGATGTGCACTGATTCTGTGTATCAAGACAATTAAAAGGGCTGTTAGACTGTCATTGCAAACAGTGCCTAAACTTTCAACAGGACGTCCTTTGTCATAATGTACGTTCATCATTCAACTCTACTTGCAGTTTCTATGTCAACTGCAGGAAAAACCACTACCTGACATGCAAAAAAACAGAGGCTCACTTCTTGAAAATGGAACACATTTTCAGGGATTGTGCAGCACTAAAAACAAATGGCCAAAACAGAAACCAGAAAATAGAGGTGGAACTTAAAGAACAAAAAAACCCAGTAAGAAGGCAGTAAGAGAAACTTAAGTGGTAGGTAAGTGAACAAAAACAAGGGTACCAACTGAAACCAAGAGGATTTGAGGTGGTAGGAAGCGAGTTATACAGTCCCCATTACAGCTACAAAAGAAACACAGACAATCTTTGAGCAATGGATCAAGGTAAGAGGATCACTATGTAATTACACATACCTGCCATCTAATGATCTTACCATTACAGTGTTAAAGAAAAAAAAACCAAACCCAACCCCAAATATCTGGGAAGTCGATCAAAAACATGACCTGAAGGAATTACCTCCACAAAATGTCCCCGAAAGTCCTACCTGCCCCAGAGAGGAGGGCTAGGGAAGAGCAGCAGACTGCTGCTGCTGAGGTACGTGCAACCTCCCAGGACAGACAGAGGTTGCACAGCTGTTTGGGTTACTATCAAAGGCAACCACAAAGAAAGGAAAAGGAAAGCAAGCAGCAGCCATGCTGAAGAGCAGAATTGCTTTGCATGAAGTACTTAACATATGGAATAAACAGTACTGAGGCAACACAAGGGAACAATTAGTCTAAACGGTTTTGTAAATATCTTGGACAAATACCAAAAGAGAATACTGAGGAAGACACTAATTCAGGGGAGGGAAGGGGCCTAGATGGCTTTTCTGGCCTAATTTTGTCCTTATGTGCCCTGTGTTTATATTTGAATGCTTGCATTAGCCAGCATATAGGCTATTTAAGGTCAGGAAAGCATTGCAGTAGCATAGCTGCCTCCAGCAAGTAGTGCTTGACATCACTAAACCACACAGAAGAGCACAGCCCTTTTACTGGCTTCAACAGCAAATATCTGCAAGCAGAATTGTTTTGCTCTATTTGTACAGGTTTTTCCACTGCACTATGGTGTCTGCAACTTTGGTACTAACAATTTTGTCCACTGAAATTGTTAAAGAGCTGAAGATTCCTCCTCATGTATTTTCAGTGGCCTCTGACCAGACACCAGCTCAAAGAATTTAGTTTTAAAATCCAACGAAAAAGAATCTACATTTTAATATTCTAAAGTTTCAGTTCTTGCCAAATTTAACTTGTCTTCCTCCGTGGGATGTTTGACACATACTCATGCACATATTAAATATCACATGTGAGATCTGTGATTTAAATTCTATAATATTCTTTGTCGACACACATGTATGTTTTCCAAAGAAGTCCCTATTTTAGTTCCATTAACACATCAGCTACACTATTTGTAGAAATCATGAAAGACAGGAATGGTTTATAACCCCACGGAAATGAAAGGATTTCAAAACACTACTGCCCCAGTCATGTTTGATAAATGTCTTAAATAAGGATTTCTAAATTTTCTTCGCTAGATATATCAATTACTGCACCAAAAAAAAAATCCCACAAACTCAAAAAACCGAAATGATGCAAGGCAGGTGTGCCTGACAGTGTACACCAGAGTTTTGGCTCTTAATCATCCAGATCAAAGACATGTTGGAGCACACAAGTTCCTCCCTATCCAAGTGCTCGGTATTTCTTCCAATGAAAAGCAGGGTGGGAAGTGGGATGTCGAACATTCAGGTCATCTTCTGACACCAGTTTTGATTTTGAGCAGGGTGTAAACCTCAGAGGTGGGTCCCACAGTTTAGCTGTAGCCTGTGACAACTCAAAGACAACAGAAGAATTCACTGATTTGCAGAGAAAGAGAGCAGGGAGCAGCAATACTCATTTAAGGTACAAAAGGGGACTACAGGTACAAGAATACTTCTTCTTGATTGAAGCAGGGGGAAACTTCTTTAAACATAAAAGGAGTATGCAACTCCTTGGATTTAAGGTGACCCACAGGCCAACTCTAACTACCTCTGTGTGTTTCTTCCAGGTTGCAGATTAATCAGGTCTTGCTAGTCCTCAAGAAGTGCTGGCTGTAGAGAAATGAAAGATGAAAAATGTGGAGGACACACAAGAAGCTCTGCTCTGCACAATTATGTTTTTGGCTGTTTCTGCTTTCTACAAAGATCAGCTTACATGTTTTTCAAAAAGCACAAAATGCAGCAACTCCATTCCATTTAAAGAATTACTTTGCTAAGCTGCCTACAGTCTGCACTTTCACTTAAACGAAAGTTGAAGTTTAATATAGTTACAAGATGCCTGTGTTGGGTTTACAGTTCAACAAATCCTTGTGATTTTTTAAGGGGATTCTCCAGAGAAAAGCTCCTAGGAAAGAATTTCTCAGTATTTCTGAAGGGGAACTTGTTATTTAGGAAAAGACTGTTCAACAAAAAGTCTCACATTTGGGAATATGTCTTTTACACATATTCTCCAGGTAGGTCCAATGTACAAATGCTGAAAGGAAAGGGGTTTTCAGCTAACATTCACACGAGCAAAGTAGCTCATGTAGGCGAGATAGACTGTGACTGCCTCATATGTCTTAAATGAAATCAGCAATACAATGAATCACTTTCTTAACAATAATTAGGGAAAAGGAAACCCCCAGAAACCCAGTAGTCATGTTGTAAAAATCAGCCACTATTTATTTTGGGGAAATGGCATCTTCCTACAACAGATTGTTAAGGAGGCATTAAAGCTCCTTTCAAGAAGGCATTAAGTTTAAAATGCCACCCATTACTGGCAGCAAAGAGGAAGGCAGAAGGCAAAGAAAACTGAGAGGTGGTACCTAGTCCTACTGTGGGGTTGGGAAGCTTATGGGAAAAAGGCAGGTCGTCAGGGGCCTGGCAATCTCGAAAACACACTTCAGTCCTTTATTTGATCACACAGACAACGGGGCCAGTCTCCCTCCTGCTCATCGGATTCCCTGCAGGGCTGCTCCTCTGCCATCCTCCTCAATCCGTGCTCTCTGTGCCACCACATTCCCTGCCGAAACGTCAGGAACGTGGTTCCTAGTGGGTACTGCCAGCTCTCCCCAATTGAGGGGGGAAGAAGACAACACAGGCAATCAAAACTGAGGTCTTTCACATACAACTTAATTCTGCATTTCACATTTTTTAAAGGTTTTATCTGAAAATCCTTAACTCTTCACTTCCAAGTGGTCAGAGATTTGTACCTATTGAACGTGACCATGTGGAAGCAAGCATTAAAGAGTAGCTGACTTTTTGTTAACTGTTTTAAATAATAAAATAGGAAAAGTCTAAAGACAGAAAACTACAATGTGCAGATCGCAATTAGTGTGAAGTTCTCTGAAAACAAATGACTTAGTCACCATATTCAGAAAGCAAGCCACATATCCCAAATATGCAAAAATCGGCTTCAGTGAAGTGTACTCTGTTAAAAGATGGTATCACGTTCTGTAGTGGTGGGTTTGGATTTATATCAAGAACTGGGTAAAATACCCACGCGGCAACAAAAGCAGGTTCAAAGTGTACTCTAGGAAATTTGAGTTTTCATAACTGTTGAGTAAACGTGCCTTTCTATACTCACCGCATTTGCTGCCAAGACAAATTCTAATTAACTCATTGTGTCAGTTTTGGTAATTAATACCCAGTTAGAATGGATACAGTTGAACAGCTAAAGCTTAACTTCGAGCTGAAAGAAAAACCCTCAATGACCTGCTCATGTGATTACATTTAAGGATAAACTGGCAGAAGTCTCAGACTTGTCAGATAATTTTTAAGTTTGGTGCAGTTAGTAACTTTGAAGCACTCTTCTTCTGCAAGAGCTATTTCATTCCAAGCAGACAGTCTGTGGAATTATGCATGTTTAACAGAGAAACTACTGCTTCAATTGTGATTTCCCAGCAACTCTGTATTTAATTGTTGTTGTTTTTTAAAGTAGTATTTAACAACAGCACATTATCCATCAAGCCACAATTAACTTAGCCCTGGACAAACTCCAAGTTTCCCTATGTATAAATTTTAAAGTCCAGAGAGGACCTGATTTTTTGATTGCATTTTCAAGAAATACCTAGTTTGGGATTTTTTAGGTTAACTTTTAACCCCAGTTACCAGACCCTCCTGCTTGCTCTATTACTGCCATATCACAAGCCAGAGAATAAAAAACGATGACACTTGTTTCAAATTTCTCTGGTCAGCCTAACTAATTTTATGGAAAACATTTCAAGGAGTTCAAGCTGGCCCTACTGTTGGCCCACACACTTCTTTGAACAAAAGGTCCTACATAAAAACCCCAAAAGATTCCTATTAATTCTTGGGTATGAAAAAAATCCTGCCACCTGTGACAGACACAGTTCACTACTAACACGGATTGATTCTGTACAGCAGGCTTCCTTCCTCTTACAAAAACATTTCAGGAAAGGAAGGTGAAATCTGCTGTGTGTGCTCTACTGTCTTGGGGAAATATCTGAGAAAGGCACTTCATTACTACACCAGGCATGTCAGAATGGCAATAAAAATACCCTCCAACCCCCCCAAACTGTAAGAACAACATAGGCAATAAAAAAGCCAAAACTATCTGATGTATCAAAAGAAGAGTTTTTGTAAAACTAAAATTAATTTCAGTAGCAAAGTAAACACAATCTAAGAAAATAATTTAAAAAAAAATCCCTATTGCAAATACAGGGGAAGATTTCAAAAGTACTAAGTACTGGCCTAGCTAGTAACTGAGATGACAGTTATTTTCAATGTCACTGCCAGAATTAGTTTTGACTCATTAAAAGTGCTTCTGACAATCTCACTGTACAAAGATACAAGTCTAAACATATGGGCAACATGAAAGAACCAAGAACACCTTTATGAATAATACTGTCTGATGTCCTAAAGAAAAACTACTTTGTTCCCTTTTTCCTTCATTATCACTCTTTGTAGGAGGGTAAACACATCTAGAAGCAGTGATACCGCAGTAAAAATGCTGAGGAGGATATTTTAGAAGAGTACAGCTTTACAACGGTACTTAGAAATGCCTGTGTTGAAACAGGGATTATTACAATGAAACATGGTATACTCACAGTATATGACAACATAACATGAAGCAGAATTGTATGTTTAATTAAGGTAGCTTGAAATAAACTATATGTACACAAGTGAAAAAATGCAACACCTTAATGGAAAGGTGTGCATCTAAAGGAAACAAATGTGTTTAAAACTACTGAAATTTCTGTAGACCTTTCCACTCTAGTCAGAAGTAAGTAAAGGAGGGGAGTTGGAGAGGCCTGTCTTGAATCATGTTTCCCTTTTCTTTTTTAATTTCTTAAGTCAATTTTCTGTACACTTCTACTATACAAGAAAATCCTTTAAGAGGTACACTACTTGACATAGCATGTAAAAATACTCATTCCACCATCATGTTACAGAACCTTATGCATAGAGGCTGACATCCTCTAGAGAGAAACCTGACAAAGCCTCCAGGAAGACACAAACCTTTCCCAACGTTCAACTCTTAAGTTTTGCGCTGAGACTCGAGGCAACACTGAGCTCTGGATTGCCACAAAGCATACATCAGACAAAAACTGCCCCTTATCTCCTATACAGAGAAACTGGTACCTCATTACCTAGCAACAAAATCAGTCCCACCAAACTGTGTCAAGTATGTCACACCTCAACGATTAGGCCTAATTGCTTAGTCTCTTAACTGAAAGAAAACCATCTTATAAATCTCACTGACTGAACCATTTAAGGACAGCATTAGCATATCCAGCATTAAAGCACCATTTAGATAATGGACACATAATCTTAGTTCTTCTACAACTATTTTCACTAATTTTTCTGTATCAGCTTCAGAAAAAAAAAGGAACAGCTGGTACAGTTGAACACCCGGGACAGAAGTACAAGTCAATCTGTTTTGAATGTCAATCCCAGCCTACCCTGATCTCTTCTGAAGCTGTCAACAGGTCATCAAAAGGTGGCTGCAGCAAACCAGATGATTTTTAGGACACAGGAAGAGTTGCAAAGCAGAGCTAAACTGGAAATCTGTTTACGGTACTGGCTACAGTTTCAGAAGATTTGGATGATGGGGACATGGCACAAACAAGAGGCAGGAGGTATCACTGACTCACTGGCCAGGCATTGCATAGAGGCATGACCAAACTAGGCTTAATGGAAGAGAAAGCCCTGCAAAGCAACAGTCATTCCTGCTTTCCATGTCTGCAAAAATGCTCTGGGATTTGAAGAGGTCGTGGACTGTCTTAGCTGTCTCCTAACAATTCTACTGAAATCATCAACTCAGATGAATAAGCACATTGTAATATGCCAAATAGAAGACCTTCTTTCTTCTGTCTTCTACAAAGACAGACATATAAAAAGTCTAATCATGACCACTCATTTACAGCCTGTGTATTCATAACCATTCTGAAATGGCAGGCTTCAACTGGTGATATGGACTCAGCACTATGGCATGCCAACTTTAAAGATGAAGCCCTTCACAGCACCCCTGCACCTCAAACGTAGCGAGAGGCGGTACCTGGCAGTAAATGGATAATATTCTACAGTTTTCCTCCTCCAACTCATAACAGAAAGGACAGGTAAAAGATGAGAAACACTTTAAAGCAAATACACGTGTTTGATTTTCTCTTCTATTTTTTTTTTTTTCCCCATCAGTGAAAAACATACAGAAACATTCAAAGTCTAAGATTTCAGACCAGGTTCTTGTTACTCTCCCCTGTCCATATAGGAAGGTTAAACGCAGTCACCGAACTCTGCATACCACCCTCAGTCACGAAGAACCCTCTGGCACAGCTCCCAGACCAGTAAAAAACGACCATTTCAGTCCCCAAACCATGGAGCCTGATCCATTTAAGCAAAACAAGTTCTACTGACAGCTGGTTTTCTTAGCATATTCATGTCTGTGTATTTATCAGAGAAAAGCCCTCCAGTACAACACTGTTTATTGCAGGATTATTTCTGTGAATCCAGGGAACACAGCATTCACTAAGCAACAGTGTTTCTACCCTTATGTCTTTTTTTCTTAAAATGTGAACCAAGACAAACCCATTTTGGAAAAAAAAAAAAAGAAGAAGTATGTTAATTTATTTTTTTAAAAAACCCCACTTCTGATCCACATTCATGTGTAGTATGCTGACACACATTTTAAGCATTAATATAGAAATTAGCCATTGAATCTCACACTGACTTCTTCAATTTAGAGTCTACTGACTTAATAAATGGAAACCAAAGATATGATGGATATTTTTATTACAAATTTCCCTTCCATATGAGTATCTAGTACACTTTCACTAGAAAGGTAATTTTTAGGAAGCAAGATGCTTTCTACTGACAGGTTTAGAGACATGAGGAACGCATGGAAATGCAACAGAGACATAAAGGGTAAATAAATATCCCAGCAGCTCCTTGTTGTGCAGAAGCAGCCTCAGAATATGCCTGTGCCTACCTAGCAGCAGGAGGTGGTCAGGTGGATGAGCAAGTGAGGGGCCACAGGTACTGACACCGCTCAGCTCCGACCCTCTCCCCAAAGCACAGCAGCCATCAGCAGGGGATGAAGAGCATCCTGCGGCCAGTCCCATGCCCGCGGTGGGAGGAGGAGCAGGACAAGCCGGGGACACGCATTCAGATGCTGACAAGCACCATCCTCTCAAGTTGGGTGGTCTGTCTGTGGGGTTTCCCAGGTTACCACTTCCTCCAGAAGTGTGCAGAAACTTGTTTTTATGATACTACAGTTATGATGGTAGTTTTTAAACAAAACAAGTATCATAAATACCCACATTTCATTTTAACTTAATCTAATTTTTGAAACGATTAAAAACAACTGTTATTGGCATCTATCTGCTTATTGATGCAGTGCAATGAAGAATAAGAACAATTCTTAAAATTATAAAATGAAAGCTTTTTTAAGTGATTGATTTCAAATTAAGGAAACATTAACTAGAAATTGCTGTTAATGTGTTTTGAACAATTAGAATTTAAGGCAATGTTTTTAAATTATCAAATTTTAATGAAAGAATTAAACCAGGTATAATTATGAATAATTATTGCTGAGATTTTTATAAACTAACACAAATGCTCCTGATCCCTAAAAGTCGGATTGTTTTTTTACTGTAAGAACTGGACTTGACACTCTTGCAGCCAGACACCACACCACAGAAATCAATGGAACAACAATATTGACTCCAGTGAACCACAGCACTTCTCTATTGCATTTTTACCCCCTGCTTTAATATTTGAGCTTTTTCAAGCCAACCGAGGTACTAATGTCTTGGCCCCAAACCATGTAAAGTGGACGTTTCCCTCGTTTTGCAAATCTCTCTTCCAGAGTCTATCACAAAGAGCAGTCAAAGTTTTACTAGTAGTATGTTTACCATCCACCTCAAAATAGAGCAAATGTGCTTTACAATAACCCTTCAAAGCAAAAACACTATATTCATATTGCTAGGGCTCAAATTCGCTGACAAGATCTGTGGGTATGTATCATTTTTAGAAAGTGCAATGTGGGAATGCATGTTTATGTGGTAGAGCACAAAAGCAATGAAACCTCTTGGGAAAGCAGGAGATAACTCCCGTTACACAAACAGGCCCTTTGCTCTTATTTCTCTACAAAGCTGAAACATTTCTATCTGAAAATGTTTTTTCATATGTCAGGAAAAATGCTATTCCTGTTTGCTCCTTCTTCCTAAGGTGAAGAGAGTTTAGTATTAGCAAAATAATTGTGGGAATTTGGTATTTTTCCTGTTTTGTTGAGTACTTGGGAATGTTATGTTGGGAACTGTCAACTACTACTTACTCCACCTCAAAATTTGCTGCATAAAAAAAATACAGTGGTAATTTGCTTACATGGCTTTTGTAGATGCAATTACTGTTAGCAGCAGGAAAGAACTTTTTATAAGCAGAACACAATTCAAATGTAACATGCCATGGCCTCAAGTCATTAAACTAATCCTCAGGGCTTCTTGAGGCTTTTTGTACTTTTGGCAAAAAGTATAAAGAAGTAAGCATCGTTTCTTCAGTTCCCAAACACTGCAAAGTTAAATATCTGGACCGTCAGCCCCTGCTAAACAGAGCAGAGATTGGTTTTGGGAAAGAACAAGAGACAACTACATCTCTGTTATTAAACCGCAATCGAACAAACATTGAAAACGTACCCATACATTTTTTTCATGGCACATAAAAAGTAGCCAGTAGAATAAAGGAAGGTGCAACAGGTCACACGCAACTCTGGTATTATGGGTTACCAGTATCTAGATACTGTGATGAATACCTTACAAATGCATGAGGGTAGACTGAGTTAGATGAGTGAAGTATCTCAATTTTGATACACAGATAACATGACAAGGTGTGGCATGGAACTCCAGGGTTTAGTGGCATGATTTTAACATGCTATAAATGACAAAGCCATAAATACGTCAGACGTGTCAGATATGTACTAACACCACTCATATCTTTCTGCTATATTGCTCTACATCATACATCTAAAATCAGATATTCTTTAGTGCACTGACAGAAAAAGCAATACTTTTAGGAAGACAAAGTGTTCATTCATATTGCTATTCTGTTTGGTATCAAGAGGTTAACATCTTTCTAAAGATACTATTGACAGGGGGGAAAAAAAGCTATGTATTCTTTAGCACATAAGTCAGACAGACATACCTGGGTGGCCTGAAATACACTTAAGAATCAACATGTGACTAGAGTTGAAAATACAATGGAAACTAGTGACAGCCCATTTGCTTTTAACAGCAGCTGAGCAGAAGAATCCTTTGGAACGTGGAAGAATAATTACATGTCTGACTACAATTATTCCCTCAGCTAATGTTGACAAAAATAGTGAATTGATAAAAATATTAAAATGTAAAAGCTACTAAATATATTGTGTGTGTGTTTGCATGTGTAACCTACATTTTCTTAAAAAAAATATCTGGGAAGCCTTATGCCTTTATCTTAAATCAATTTTTTTCTTTTTTTTTTTAAATTGCATCCAATAGTTTATCCAGACCAATGACCTGCTGAGCAAAATGTCAAGATACCACATTTCTCCACTCACACAAACTTTATCACGGAGTTGTTATAAAACTGTGGTAGTTAGTATTTCCCATCTTTTCTTCTCTACCCAGAAGTGTCTCATCACCAGTTCAGAGGAAAGTCACTGCAGTATTAACCAGAAACACAAAGCATCACTGAAACGATGCTAGACCAGTTTGACTGTTGTATACCTGAACAGTCTAATGTAGTTAATTTTTTGAAGCAGACATTACAAGACTGAGATACTGAAGGGAAGGAGGAGCATTAAGACGTTCTTAATTCCAGAAATGGAAGAAAAGAAATTTCATTAAAGCAGACTGATTTCTAATCCTCACCCTTCCATTTTAGAAGCAGAAATTTGTTTCTCAGCAAATCTGTTTGCCAACTAGTAAACAAATCAGTAAGGTTCAACAATCTTTAATGAAATACTCAGATATTCTCCTGAAAAAAGTAACTTACTAAAGTTGCAAATTCCTAAAACACATTTAATAAAGCCCTGTAGCTTCTACAAAAANCAGTATGCTGTACCATAGGAGGCACTCAAAATATACTGCTACAGGAAAACACAGCATAGTTTTCATAGATTATGATGCTACAAGAATATCACATGTAGCCAGTGATGACTTTTCTTCATCCAGATGAGGTCCAGCCATAGATACAGAACTAGCCAAAAAGAAGATCTGTCATTTCTCCACCACACACACACTTGCAGTAATCACTACGACTTCAAGCAATTTAAAGAAAGAGCATGTTATCATCTAGCCAACATTTCTCACATATATCAAGAATAGATTGAAAAGTTCAGAGATGAAGTAGAATCAACACGCCAGAAGAAAACCTGTCTCACTCACTGTTCAATACGTGGGGAGAGGTACAGCTTGGGAAAAACCTGAGTAGCTTCTGCATCCTCAAAACTGACAGAGAGAAGTGCAACATCTTCTCCAGGATCTTCATTCACATCCTGTATATAAAAAATAATAAATATAAAATGGCAAATTAGAAACTGAGTACTTACAAGCTTACAGATAACAACTAATAAGTCAAACACCAATGTATTTAGTAGACACTTAAGTGAGGAATCTAAAGTGTAACAGCTGAAAAATAGGTTGACAATTTATTCTTTCTTACTATATTATTCTGCCATGCTTAATTTCCTTTGAAGTATCAAAATAAAAGTACTGTGTTAGCTAGGGTACAGTAGTGTATCTCTTCTTCAATT
>VYZV01012644.1:3296-24663 GCA_013401275.1 Pandion haliaetus | reverse complement strand
GAGAAGGAGTAGGTGTCAAACTCCTCAAGAGAGAATATATTTGGGCAGGTTGGGATTTTGTCTACCCCAGTATGCTCAATAAAACCAGTCAGAGGAAGTCTTGAGAGGATTTCAACGTACTTCTTTATCATGGGTTAGTAAAGTAATGAAGGCAAGTGTAATCTACCTCATGCCTCAAAAGATGACTGACTCAGATGAAACAGACTGTAAGGGGATTTTTAATTTGAGGACTTCCTCACAGGACCCTATGGTTCTCCCAGACTCTACTGTGTCCTCTCCACCATAAAATGAATAGTGCTCTCAACAGCTAGAATCTTTTCCAGAAAAATTTTGTGTTATTTCCTGTTTTCTTTAAGCCCCAATTCCTTGAGTGCTTATATGAAGTTGCAACCTGTTTCTGGCTGGTATGGCAGCACAAAAGGTTATTTTGGGGAAGACTGCTGACAGCAGAAACTCTGTGGTGCTGTCTCTCCCACAAGTAATTTCCTTTTTCCCATTCAAGCATCCTTTCTTGCTTGCTCCAATTTTTCCTCCAGCCCTTCCATTTCCCAGGCTGACGTCTGCCCTGGGATCTGTTTATAAAGGTCCTGAACTGTACATAAAGTTATGACTTTATAATGCAAGAACTTTTGACATTCACAGAACTCACTTACATTTACAAGCATGAACCAGAGAATCCCACAAAGCCAGTGAACTGCCCTGGAGAAGTTAATGTTTATCAGTCTAGACTGTTTTACAGGTGAGGAAACTGGGACAGAAGCTTTCCCAAACCTGACAGAAAGCTTTGTCCAAGACCAACCAGTGAGCCAGAGATAGGAAGAGGAGGATAATCCAGGAGTTACTCACTCTAGCCATGTGGTCGCTGCACCAGTCAACTCTCTTTCAAAATGAATAAGCTTCTTGGGTGTGGAATTGGAATGTCTCAAAATCTGATACAATTTCAACAACTGTGTTCTCTAGTGTTTTCAAGAGGCAGAGATTTCCAATGTTTTCCAGCCTTCAGTAAGTGAAAACATCTCAGGGCTCCCATTTACCTGTACAGTGACATTTTTTCCCTCCTTCCCAGCAGGTAGAAGCAGTAACAGAGCCAAGAAAGAGCTACTCCTTGTTGAAGTAATTGAGGGCAGCAGGTACAAGAGCCCAGGAGTGTTCCAGTGCTAACAAGAATGTATCAGGAATACACAGAACACATACCAATTCACAGAAATGCGAGGGTGTCGAGTTCTTGTGAGTATTGTAATATATTATGGGTAACCTAATGACCTAAATTAAACAATTCTTTCTCTGTGTTTATTAGTTCTGATGAATCATCTTTTTCCAAATTCCAAGAATACACTGGCTTGCAATTGAGATTCGTAAGTGGTGCCTGCCACAGGCAGTTGGTGACTAGAATTCAGTTCCTATATAGCTTCTCTTTTCAGTAATGATCTATTGAAGAGATAGTACACAGAACCAGTGTGGGAGGTCTAGTTTCCCATACAGCTTTGAGACCATCTCAGCTGCAAAGTCAGCAGTACCAGAATCTAATGTTTCTCGGGTTATTCAGGGCTTGAAAGTTGTGGACATCTGCTGGGATATGTTTTCCTTGCATGATCTCTGCCACTTGAGATGGTAGATTCCCACCAATGTGTAGCTTTATTCTTATATTTTATTCATCATGGGTCTAGAATATAATTTTCACGGTACGAGTTGCATCAATATTTTGGGGTTTTTTTTCTGGTGCACAGAAAGAGAATTTTTAGGTGCTACTCTGAATTCCACCAGTAGCTTATGGTGTTGACTAGAGAAAGTTTTGCATGGTTTCATTTCCTGTAAAATGGGATGGCATATTACTATTTATATACTGCAAAGGAAAATCTCATGAAATGTTAATTAAATGATTACAAATCGTGAATCCCAAGTGATATTTCCTTCCAGTATGTATAGTAATAATAGTGTTATATAATTTAGCAAGGATTTCAAGAAAATTCCTAACCCTTTTACATTCTGTGCCTCTTAACAAACACGTCCTTGTCGCTGTCATCACCACCTTCCAGTTTGCAGTGTTTTATATATACTAAAACCCATATGCTGGCATTAAAGACCTGAAAAACACAAACCTGATCCTTCTGATGTGGAAGGTTCTAAGTGAAAGAAAGGCTTGAGAAAGAGGAGAAAAAAGAATGAACAGGGGAGCTGGCCAAAAACAGCTGCTCCGAAATGATTGTGGAGGACAGTGAACCTGGCTTTGGGGTGGCTGTTTTTCCATTGCCCCTCTGTAGAGCCATACAGCCTCTGATGAGCCATAGGACTTTCCTGCTAAAGGCATTTCTCACTAGATGTAGGCAAAGCAGTCAGCCCCAATGCCTATGGCAACCATTAACTCCTGCTGGCCACCAGACAGGCACTAAGCAGGCAAGGAAGCTGACGTGCAGAAGAGAGATGATCCTCAGTAGAAGCATTGGGCCATAGCCTACTTCGTGTTTCTCTTCCTCTGCCCTCTCTGAAACAAAGTCCCACTTACATCCCAGAGGGATAATTTCACCCTGAGGATTGTTAAAGCCTGTAATAATAGGAGAAGAGAAATGCTCATCTAGCTTCCCAGAATCCCACATCTGTTAACCTTCAGTAAAATACACCTCACAGCTTTCCCATCAACACTACAGAACTGCACGTACAAATAATCCACTGGCCTGAGCAGCAGCTAGCAAATCCAAGGGTGTCCTGCACATTAGGCAGCTCACTGCTACTGCTGCTCACAGGTAAGGATTGGAAAATCACAGGAAGAGGCGGAAGTAACAGCCAGGTCTGTTTTTCTTTTGTTTTGTTTTATGAGTTATTATTAATATTTGGAAGTACACCATTGGCTGATAGCAGGATGATGAAAATTCAATAGAATTATGTTCTCTTGAAATCTAAGATTCTGTCAAAAATGAAAATCTTAGTGAAATTGGGCTGGTTTTGCAATAATTTCATTTAGGGAAAAAAACAGGAAACTGTTCTCATGATGTCAAAACATCCCATTCCTACATTTTTTGAATGAACCACTCAGACTTTTCACTTGAAAAAAAAATTTTTTTTTTAAATTCAGGTGCTAAATGTATCAACATTAAAAATTAATATTAAGGAAACCCAATATTTTTAATGTCCTGAAATTATTACTTTTTAATTATTTCACTTCATGGAGAACTTGCAAACAATTTTTACTCAAAGTCAGAACCAAATTTTGGATTCTTAAAGTCCTTTGTGAAGTAGAATATCTTTTTTCTACACAATGCTAAGCTTTCAAAAGGGGAAATGTTGTCAAAACCTGATGAATAGGAGAACAGAGCAATTGTGCCTCTGAAGTTTTATCGTTGGGGAACCATTCAAGTAAGGATATCGGAACCATTGTAACTTGTTTTCCAGGATAATGAGATGCACAGAAGGGAACTTAGATTTGTCTCAATGAAAAATTTTATAAATCTGGTCACATTTTATGGCAAACTCTACCCAAGTTTTGGATTCCTCATGAAAGCTTATTGGAAGTTTATGTGAAAGCAAGTTTTGCATTACATACTACGTCCATCCAAATGCTTTAGTTTCTAACCCCAGAGGTGAAAATTTGTTTCCACTGGGTGGAATTTAATCAGGTCTGAATGAATTTTTGTCCCTGTTTTTCCACTTGTCCCTTTGTCTTCCTCTAGGTCTCTTTTCTTGTAGTGCTATCTGATAGTGGTGTATTTCCCACTGCTGGGTGAAAGAACCTTCTCCTTCCTACCTGCAGCCATCTGGAACAGACTCTCCCATTTCTCTGCCTACCAGACTCTCCATCTTTTTCCATATGTACACTAAAAATAAAAAATGAAAAAGCTTTGTCTTTTGACTTTCTCAATTTCTCTCCATCCTGCTATTAGTATTTTTTTTCCTCTGTAAATATGTTATTTAACACAGTAAAACCTTTTGGGATAGCCTTTATGTGATAGGCATTATAAAAATGGAGTTACATTGTGTTGTGAACAATGATACTTGAAAAGACTCATTTGCCTACATTCTCCCTCTCAACCTCTGTTCCTTTATAAGCAGAGAATGGAGCATGCTTAAGGAAAACAAGATTCATTTCCTTAAAAACCTCTAAGCTACTGCTTTATGTTTGTTACTGTGGTTTCTGTGAAAGGAGAGGCAGATGGATAACAATGTGGGCACTTCCAAAGCAATACCCAGATCAGTGGCTGTTTTCTACACCAACTCTTCCTCCTTCCTCTTCCTCTTTCTGCTTGATTCATGACAAAATCTGTGAGAACCTCCACAGCAGGAAAAAATTTTCCCACACAGCGAAATTTTACTGGTCTCAGAGTGTGATTAGATATGGCTACACTATGTATTAAACATGCCTCAAAGCCCAAGGTAAAATCCAAGCTTAACAGCCATCTGCATGGTGTGAACACAAAGCAATACTGAGCATTGATATTGTTTACCACAAGGGCAACTGAGAGCTGTAAACAGCACAGCGTGCACTGGGGTTGCACAATACAGCAAGAACCACATCTTTCAGGCAACAACATGGATATGCAAAGCCAAGTACACAGTCCAAGTACACTATATTACAGTCTTCTGCCTAGCCCAGACCCTCAAAGTCATTCTCTATATGGCCATGTGAACTGATGTGAGAATTACATATGGGACCATGCTTTTCTACCCCATCTCTTCCACAACAAAGAAAGGTGAAGCAATACAATGGCAATAGTTTTGACTGTCCCTTCATCAGCTCACACAAAGAGTGGGAGTATCTCTAGGCCAGGGCTAGCTTGGTGCAGGTCACAACTTGTGTATACATGACCAGAGAAAGCAGCTGTATGTATGGTACTCATTACACCAGTGTGTTGTGTCTCTGTGTAGGTCCTCCAGAAACCAGATAACTATTCCAAAACAGATGTAGATTCTGATGCTAAAAATCTGAGTCTTTTAATAACTTCAAAAATAAAAGAGTCTTCCTTTTAAAAAGTATGATCACCAGCGTGCGTTAACTAAATCAGTCTCCAAGATCATGTCACTAGCCAGACTAATAATCGAATATTCTTTCAACAGTCTTCACAATAATGGACATATTTTCAGCTTTCTCAGGTCAGGCAACTTATCAAAGAGAACTATGTGGCTCCATGCAGAGCTGCAAGTGATGCTTAGCAGCTTACCCTATAGTACATCATGCAGGGACTTGTGCTACATTCCTCTGGATTATGGACTTCATCAGAGTCTTTGACATGAAGTAGCTATCCAATAAATGCAGGGATCTCACAGGCAGCTAGAACTTTATTGACATTGGAAAAGTGCACACATTTATTTATTAAATAAGAAAATATCTTATACACATGCACATGGACACATGCACATACACATGCCATCAGTGTACATGGGGATAAAGAAATCTGCAACATTATCACCTGAGATAGAAGAGGCGAGGGAAAGACACTTCTATGCACCACACTTATTTTACCCCTGTTTTTCATTATGTGGATAACCTTAGAGCAGTTCTTGTTAGCATTTAGAAAAAGGGAAAAATCTAGCCTCCTGCAGGGGAGCTATTATTGCTAGAATGTACTAGCATTATCTTGCTTATGGGGGGGCATATTGTTTATGCAGACTATTTATCAGCGTAGGAATATATCTACCAATATAGCAATATCTCTGCCATAATGGCATACAAGAATAAAAGAGTTTTCATGAACAGAGAGTTCCTGCCTGTAGCATGTACATCTAAGATACTAAAGGATTATTTACCTATCATTAAGATATGGATTTTTTTATCTAGTCCAGTTTTTCTTCCGACAGAAATCATATTAAACTCTCTAGCTATTATATCTAACATCCATTGGGCAGCTTTTCATTCTGGGTAACCTAATATAAATGAAGAAAATAAATCCACGACAATTTGTTGAGCTGTCTTTTTCCCCCTCCCCCCTCTTCCTTTTCCTGAATTAAATTCACATAATAAAATCCAAGGGTTGCATTTCACTCACATCCGCTTCAATTAACGTGCATGACATTGTATGAAATTTTTAATGGAAGAAAAAAGCTAAAACACAATATTTTTAAACCTTTGTGTAGGGTAAAAATGCTGCATACAACACAATGTGCTTATGTGTCACACAACAGTCAGATGGGCTTTAAATTTCAGTGTGAGCCTTCCCAGTGTTCCCTTTCTCTCATATTTTCCTGTTATAGGATGCCTTTTAAGAGATTTTAGTGATTTTCATTTAATGAAATACTGTTCTATAGTATTGTTTTAGGAAGCGTTTTCTTGTTTGAAGCACCCAGGACTAATAATAACAAAAGCATTAATAATAATAGTCATATAATGACAGTCAAGAGATTCTAAAGCAGTATTTTTTTTTCTCTCAGAAAATGGATTTCCATTGAATGGTAATTTTTTTTTNTTTTTTTTTTTTTTTTTTTTTTGCTTTTTGTTTAAAATTTCCCATTTCTGCTAAAAGACTAAGGGTAATTTTTATACTGATGGAAGAACTTCAAAGGAAAACTGTACACAATGGAAAAAGTCAGTTTACTAATATTTTTCACTAGGGAGAAAAATATTTTCTGACAGTGTTGCATGAGGAGTAGGTGTAAAAATTGATTGCATGAATCCATTAACTGTATGTGCAAATCAGCTCATTTACATAGCCTTTCTGGTACCCCAGTTTAATGTATCCCCCACCTATCCAAGGTTGCATAGATTTCTTTTTCACTTTTGTAGGTGAAAAAGGCCATGATGACACAAAGCCATCATACATGACTATATATCACATTCTGCCTCCCTTCTGAAACTCGTGGTGTTTGGCATCTCAGGGCAGCGATGCGTGCAGAGGGAGAATGAAGATGCTACTCCCATCTTGCTGCACCCAAGGCATTTGCAGGTAGAAAAAAACTTTAACTGCCCCTACTGGTGTCCCAACTTAGGTTGGCTGAAAAATTGTCCTGTGCCATATAAAAGAATCAGCCTCTGTGCTTTTATGCCACTGGAGGAAGAAGAGGTTGGAATTATAGTCAGTTACGGTCCAGGGCATCTGTTCTTTCAGGTGAAGAAGATGGAAGAAGGTATCGTGTTTGCTGCATGGATTAATCTGCTAAGACATGGGCTTTCCCAGCTAGGTATCTCACATGTTGGCTTCACCCCACCTGAAATAATTCAAAGGGATATAACTTTGCATGTAATTTTGGCTGTGTCCTGTTGGGTGCTTCCCTCTTTAATTCAGCCATATAAGGGTCTCAGCCCAGGTCCTTCTCAGACTGCCCTTTTGGCTTCTTCTGGAGAAACGGTGCCAATGCCCTAGGTGGTATGGGGAAGAAGCATGGACCAAGCACCTCCTCAGAGACAGCAAATGAGCTCTGTGCAGGTCACAGACAAAAAAGGGGACCAGACAACACAGGGTCGAACCACAGTGGTATTCAGGATCTCAAATGATTTTTTCCTTCAATTACCAGAGAGGTCTATTTGTTCTTTATTGACCCTTCTTCATCCTAATCTCTTCTTCTTTTGTAATATATTTAAGAGAATGAAGTGCTCCTAATAAGGCTGAATTGAGAACATTAGAGACTCCACTGACTTATTTAAGGGCATGTGTTAACCTAAAGGTTATCTTATCCCAAAGCTTTCCTGCAACACAGTCATATCTCTTGTAATGCCTAAATACCACTGAAATACTACAGTGAGTCTTGTGTTCTGCTTTTATAGATGCATAATACACATACAATGATAGTATGTTTATTCATTCCATTTATTGGTTCAAACATGATTTTTAATGTGTAACATAAAAAGAGGTTTTCAAGTTTAATTGGAGTGTCAACCCCATCATGCTCATCTTTATCTCTGGCCGCTTTTACTTCCAGACTAGCATTTTTTATAGGATATCTACACATAATAAAGCATCCAAACAACTTTTTCACGTCATCTTCAATGAATTCAGGGGATGCAACAGTTTGCACACTCCTCTGCACACATTTTATTACTCCCACTTTCATTCTACAAGGCTGAAGCGAATCATGTCATAAATATCTGTCTTGCACTCGTGAGCTTGATGTACTATTTTCTTCTAAGATCCTCTCTCTACTCATAACTTAAAAATCTGGCAAAAAAGTATTCCATGTTCTATTTTCTCACTTTAGTAAAATTTCAAAATGTTACAGAAAATCCTGTTCCAAAACTGACAACATCTCTCAATCATAAGGTGTTATTTTTAGATAATCAGGGAATATGATTGTGTACAATAAATATATAAGGCCAGGTTCAAAACTGGTATAAAATAGACACTGAAATAAATGGATCTATGCCAGTTTATACCTAGTGAAGTTCTGGTCCAGAGAATATGGTGCCGAAAGCCTTTTATAGCATTTTATAATTTTCAGACCCACCTAACTGTGATTGTATTTAATATCAACTACATGTCAAGTACCTTACTTATGAATATGGACATGTAAATATTCACATGGTTCAAACTGAATCCATATGTAACTCTGTGCATGATATTATGTGTGCATAAATTAAGTGGCATCTGTTAACTCTTTCGGCCTTTGCTGACCACAAAACTGAAGATAGTAGTATTCTTAGCTGGCCAAAGTTGCTGTTCAAAATCAGCTCCACTATGCTGTAGCTCTACAATCAAACTGTTGTCTTCTGCCCTCTTCCTTCCCCAGACATCTTGTCACAATAAAGATCTGGGTACTTCATGTCATCATTTGTAATTTGATGATGAAAGCTGTTGGGATATGAAAATATACTAGTCTCTTTGTAATGAGATGCTCCTCTTGCCATATTCTTTCTTTAAATGTTTATTTTTCAGCCATTATATCATTGATGATAGATGTGAGAATTGGTCATTAACGACACATGTGAGAGTTACTCTGAGGAGACCATACCCATCTTGTGGTCAAATTTGGGTTTAGACTTTAAACCTGAGACAAAAAGAGCTCTGGAATTTTTATTTTTGTTTCAATAGCCCAACATTTCTGTAGATTGTTCTCAGCAGATTTTTGGCCCTAAGTAGTGGCATGTGGCACAAACTGACTTGTGAGATTTTTTTGTGCTTTGGATGTCGGAGGTCTTGTGAGATCATCTGTTTTTTCCTAAGATTCCTGCCATCTTGGGCCAAAACCTCATGAGAATAGTTGTTCTTGGAACATTTTTTCAATATGAAAACCAGGATGAGAAAAATAGGCCTCTTTTGGTTTTGGATCTACCCCATAACAAAATTTAATACTTTGTTTAAATACACATATTCCAATCTGAAGTCTCCTTGCTATACCTCCTCCCTTAACATTCAAAAAAGGAGTTCTAATTTCAAGATAAATTCTAAGGTTCTTCTTGCAACAGATTGTCAATGACATCATATTCCATGGTTACTTTCTAGGTTCCATGACTTCTTTCTTTTTAGTGTTTTGTTTTGGTTTGTTTTTTTAATGACTTAATGTTACATAGGAATTAACACAACACCTGTGACTGCTTGTGTAACATAGTGTTTGACACTTCCTACCACCCAAAAGCAAATAAAATGTTTTTATTGCTAGCTATAATTTGTTAGTTATTATTTCTTACAAGAAAATGAGAAAAAGACATTCAAAGCTATTGAGGAGAGACAACAGAAAACTGACAATAGATCATTCTTGATCAGATAGCAGAAGGTAATGCCACAAGAGATATAATTGGCCAAGAATTAAAACATTTTTTTAAAGGATTATGTAATATATATATAGACAACAAGACTATTCCAATGTAACCTTACTCTAAAAAACAGGTTTGGGAGTAAAAGTAGAAATTAGGCCAATCTCTGAGTATTTAATTTTTATTTCTGGGAGATATTTTTTTCTGTAACTGCTAACTATTTATTACAGAGCTTTCCTCTTTAAATTAGTGTCTGTATACAAATGAATTAGCTAGACACTCACCTGATTCACAAGTTCATTATTCAGATTCCTACATAAAAAAAAGGGGAATCCTCATAAAATAACCAACTGAGAATAACCGTTGCTTTTCTCACCAAACTGCTTAGGACTTCCATACCGAAGATGGCCAACTTGCCTTTTGAGCTTCATTTGGATTCCAGGCAATTCAGGTACACCTTCAGTGTTGGGTCTAACTCCTCTGACCATATGCAGGTGCCTGCTGACATGGAGGGACTTCTCTAATTTAAATCCCCAGGTGCAGCTGACAGCATCTTGAGGGATCAGACCCTGGTCAGTGGAGGAATGGGACTGGTGTCAATGTCAGTTCTGCTCTCTAACCAGTTCCCAGAACTTCCCTACACTTTGGCTCTTTAACAATTGCAGCTTGGGCCATGAAAAAACCATGAGGGAGCTTTCTCTGTCAGGAAAGTTAAAATCTTTCTTCTAAGCCATAATTACCAACAATCTCAGCCATTGTTCTGTAATGAGGTTTGATGTTTTAAACTACAAAGAAGCACATTTAAGATGTAGAACAGCATTGCTGGGTTTTGTGTGTTTTTCTTTTAATTCTAGAGTTTGTTTTTCTTCTGTTGATATAAATCTGAAGGCAGGAACTCATTCTAGATACAAAAGTGCATGCAGTATGGACATATCAAAAGGAATTAATCTATACAGGTATGGATAAAAGAAGCAGGAATAATTGTATATAGGCAATGTATGAGAGAGAGAGAAGACAAAAGGTAAGGAAGAAGTCAAATAGGAATAAAAGAGAATATGAAAAGACTATTGTATTATGTTAATGCTATGTGAAATTAAAGTACTTTAAGATCCTCAAATGTAAGATACTATGTAAGTATAAAGTTTTTTTTTTTTTTTCTCTAAAATTTGAATTGAGTTGATGCAGTCTGAAAGCAGCTTCTAAATATGATTATATGGGACTATGGACACAATTTCTGCCAGGTATCATGATTTTCAATGTATTGCTGTGTTATTAAAAGCAACCAGCAGCGTGAACCTGCTGTATTATTAACACGTTACATTAGCCTTAATAGTTAATCTAGTATTCATATTCATATTGTGGGCTCTTCTTCTAAGAGAGAGTAACAGCTTTCTAAATGCTTTTAAGATTTCCAGGAATAAAATTAAAGCATGTTTAAGTACTTGTTGGAAATTGTGTGCAGAATTCTGAATAAGGGAGTTATTGCATTGTATCAGGACCCTTAAGAGATTCAGCTGAGAAATAAATTATGTAAACAATGCAATATGTGTGTGTGCCTACAGCTGTATATCAATATCACCTATATCTATGTATACAAATATCCTTATCCTTTTCTGTCAGTCTGGAATGTGTTATACTGGAGACGCTGAACCTTTCAAAAGAGATGCAAGACATGTTTTTAATGTTGCCTCAGAATTCAGATGCAAAACAAAAACTGGATAAATACTTCATTACATTTTATAAACAATCTGCTTTCTGATAAATTATTATGGAACAACTTTTCATTCTTTTTTATGAAGTTTGACTCTGAATGCATATGTGGGAAATGAATTTTGGTGAAAGAAGTCAGTTCAGTAATGTACCCTAAATGAGATTCGCTGAAACCCATGCAGTGCCTGCAGTTATAGTAAGAGGGTCCCGCGTTGATGGAGGAGAGGAGGACAGATGCCACTCGGAGGCTGCAAGGACACCCGACCTCTGCCCCTCAGTTCTGAAGGGAGTTTTATCGGAGCTACACGAAGGCCCCACATTCAGCTTGGCTGCAGGTTCAGGTTGGATTTCCTCTCTGCAGCTGCTCCACACTCCACTTGCACGAAGTCCAAACATCTGGGTTTGATGTGAGTGGAGTGGATTTCAAGCTTAATTCTTCTCTTTGTCTCCCTGTGTGTGAAAATGTGTGTGTGTTAAGTAATCTTTTTAGAACACTTGATTTCTTTCCTAAATCTTTCATTAATTTTGCATCCTTACAATTTATTGTGGGATGAGGTACATGATCAGTAAAGATCCTTCTGTCTTGTCCTATCTCTTGCTCTGCCTTCAGAATATACTGTTGTTTGTGTTGTCCAGAAAACAGGTTGAAGACTGAACTAAAATACTGCTAACCACTGACATTTTTTTACAACTTATTCTAATGTAGGTTTTTCAGGTGCAGAAATCCTTGCTGATAACATCTTTCTTTTTTTTTTTTTTTTCCCCAAAAAGGGACTAAGTAGGAAAAAAAATCATTTATGGCACCATAAAGATTGATTTTTGAACTCTGTCTCTTGGCAATGTTATATATTCCCCTCCATTTATGATGTCCTATGTCTTATATAGATTGGGCACAATATTAAATTTCTTGTGGAAGAATGGAAGAAAAAAAAATTAAAAAATCAGTAAATAGCTAGTTTGCTTATCATGCCCCTCAGTTTGATTATGGTAGGTTGCAGAGACCACAGGTGGAGGATACTGAATTATAGCAAATAAAAGACTAAAACATAACAAAGCTACCTGAGGGTTTGGCTGAAGTCCCTGTGCAAACTGTGATTAACTGAATACCTGCCCAGGAATGCTGGTTTGGCAAGAGGTTATACACACATGAATGAATCTGTCTGCATACTTAGACACTGCAGTTAAACTTCTTTCTCATAAAAGAAATGGGTGCTATTTCCAAAGTTGTTGACTATAGTTTGACTCTGTTTTGATTTAAGCTCCCCATCCTCAGAAGAAGAGTAAGGCGACAAGCGTCCTACACATATAAGAAAGAAGGGGAAGAAGGGGAGGAGAAACAGTCAAGGATATGTTTGGCTGTATGGGTGCAGCTAGGCAGACTTTCTCCCTAAAAATCAATGTTTCTCTGGGAAATGGAGGCAGGTCTTCTCATTGCAAAGTGATGAAGGTCTAGTGATGTAAATTCACCTGACCTTATAACCCCAAACCAACAAGACCAGCAGTGGAGAACTTGCTATATATTAATGGCACTTGACAGATAATATACTGAATATAATTATAACACATACAGTGGATTAAATGTAAAACCAAAATTTTCAAAAGAACCTAAGGGAGCTGAAAGTCAGTGGTTTGTGAGCACCTGAGGGTTTGTCTACATCGAAAATAAACCGGCACACTGATAAAAGATGGTTTCTGCTGTAGTTCTGCGATTGGTGCAAACACACCCTTACACTCACAGGCCCCTTTTAAAACCCTAGCTATAAATTACATTTCAGGCTAATATAAATTAATCCTGGGAGGTAGTTGATGGGCTTAGGAAGACTAGACAATGATTATGTGTTAGTGTCTATTAGACTGGTTTCTGCATGATCTAAAGCTGCATATGATTGTACGGGCATAGTACAGTCAGCGGGGAAAATTCATTGCTTGCTATGAAAGAGCTTACACTCTGAATGTATTTCCTGGCTTTTAACTTCATTTTTTTGGTACTTTCCATGTACATTCCATATGTTACTAACAATTTGGATACTGGACATTAACCCTCCATCTACAGGGTAAGCCCAAAGCCATTTTACTCTATTTCCCTGTTTCCAGCAGAGAGGGCCAGAGCATATCTGAATATTTTTGTTTAGGTACATTTCCAGCTGGGAACATGATAGCAAGTGTGTCCTGCACAGAGAAGCATGCTATGGTCCTAGCTGCCTCTGGCTCACGTGATGTGAGACGGCTAGAAGTTTCCTTTGCCTTTCCTTATGTAGACATGCCATGCATGAACTTGCAGTGGAGAGGGACCTCACCCTTGATTTATAATCAAGTCATGAGCTCATCCATGCTCTAAAAGAGTCTATTGTCCAAATCTTGTTGGTTTTTCTCCAGGAAAGTTTTGCCAGTGTGTGGAGAACTGGCCCCAAACAAACAGTTTTCCCTCTCTTACATTTACTTCATTTCTGACCTTGGTTTGAATCTTTTTATTTCTTCACCTTTTCCTCCTAAGTTCCCTGGAAATTCAAGGCTTCTCAGCTGCAAATATTTCTGCCCCTGTCAGCATGGCCAGGGGGTCTGGTACCTGCTGCTATCAGGGGGGTGAGAGGAAACATTTCCCCAAAGCTGCTGCATCAGATAACCTGATTTTTTTTTTTTGTTTTTTTCATGTGTGGTGGAAGCAGCATCAAGCATGCTTTTTGGGGGTCTGTGGTAGGGACAGTGCTTGTGTAACAGTTTAGTGAGTCCAGCAGCCTGCTCCCCTTGGCAGTTATGCCTAAAAACAGCCTCACTAGGAGGTCACTGTGTTCATGTGACAGTTATTTGGGAATCATTTCCTTCTGCATATCCACCCAGTAACATCCCAAACCCTGTGCACAATTGTGATCATTTTTTTCATTACAAGATTTTCCTAAAGATTTCTGGAGATCCTTCATTTTTATTACAATGGGCAATAAAATCTCCCCATACAAGTACATACCATCCACAGTCTCCACATACAGTTGCATACCATACACAATAAACCCCCATATAGCAATTAAATTCAGATTCTTCATGGAAAATGGCCAGTTAGTTTTGCTTCTACTTGTGTTGAGAAAAAGACTCCCCCCTCCTTCATCTGAATAGGCAAGATTGACATAAAAAAGTACTTCAAGAGCTGAACTCGTCTACTGAACACAAATACAGTGAATTTCTGTATATCTTTAAATGTTTTATATGTCCTAGTCATATATAATTTATTGTGTTGTGAAGCTGAGCCCTTCTTTGAATGAAAATTTTACTGTCAAAGCCTGGGGTACTTTAGTTTGATGATTTAAAACTCCCAATGTGCTCGTAGCAAATAGCACTTTTTATTACAGCGTGTTTGTCCAAGAGGTCAACTTTCAGCACAGCAGGATTTCTTCCCACTGTAGAATTATTTCTGATGGCAAGACATCTCCTGTCTTAATTTATCTGGTACTGAATGCAGTGGCCAACACTTAGAGGCTCATTAGACTGGACCTGCCATGCACAAGAAAAGGGTGGAAGCTTCACCTTTTCTTATGCAAGCATCCTTGCTAGCAGATTATACAGCATGTTAAATGCTGTATGCCTGCTTATACCCCTTTGGTTTTAAGATTCCCATTTATAGTTTTGCTCCAGTATTTCATTTCCTCAGAGATGATGTTGAATTTAAGCTGCCTTGTGATGATGCTAAATTCATTTCTCAGATGAGTAAAAGTGACTAAAATTATGTGCATGTTTCCTGTGAAATATTGCATACTGAGCAGGTCCTAGATTAAAAGACAAGCTTGACTTTAAAGGTAATGTGATTAATTTCCTCAGCCAAAACCAGCTAGATAGTTTTCATGCTTATGTTGATACAGTATAGATGCCCTATTACACCCATTTACAGTCTCCATCCCTTTGCCGTTAGCCCCTGCTGAGCCTATTAAGTTGGTATCAAGTCAACTTGTCCCTTAGTGATAGTACACAAACTCTCAGAGTGCTGCAGAATTCTGCATCTGTCCTCTTACCTGTCACTTCAGCCTCCTTTTACTGATGTTAAAAGAAATCTTTACTGTCAGTCATATAACCAATTCACTTTGTTCACAGGCTGTGACAACCTTGTTGTGTTTCTCCCACCACAGAACTGACTTCTGTGAATTAGTATTCTCAAAATTTAGACTAGCTCATTAGTCTGAATAAATTTGAAAGGCTGCTGTTCACATTTTTTTTTATAAGGTAGCTTGGCTTTCCTTGGATATAATGTAGGCATCTTTAGGAAAAAAAAACAACAAAAAGCACAAACCAAAAATCCTCCATCCCAGCTCCCAAGCCTTCACTTGATGATTTCAGAGCTAAAGGGTGTTTCAGTAGCTTCATTTGAGATAAAATAAATTAAATCAGATCTTCCAAGTTTTTTCCAGAACGCCCTGCCCCCTTTTTTTTCTTTATTTTGGTATAATTGAAAATTTGGCTGCTCTTCCAGAAAAGAAAAGAGAAGTTCAAGTGCCAATCTCAGTCATCTTTATGGTTGACAATGTCCACCAGACCAGCTTGTTTCCACGTTCTCATCGAAAATTTAGAGTAACCTTCCTCCCTGAACTAATCAAATCTAACCCCACCTTCCAGTTCTGTATATGTGACTGTCACTGCACCAGCCCGAAGAAATGAAGGAAATCTTTTCCCCTAAAAAATTGCCTAGGATCAAGCAAAGAAACCACCACTTTTGCTCTTATTTTCAAAGTCCTACCAGCTAGAGCACTTAATTCTCTACTTCTATGAAATCATGGAGGTATTTTCACTCCATCATGTCATGCTACAGTTAATAAGTGCAAGGCAATGTTATTAATTTTTCATTTATTTGTAAGGGTTGAAGTTTGGCTACTAGTGGACAAGGGGGCATGAAAAAAGATGAATTTAGTCTGCCCCAGCATGGATCTCATACGATGCAGTAATATGCAATCACAGGGTACCAAAGAGTTCAATGTATTGAGTGCATTGCTGTCATTCTGCCTTCTGTCTGAGCATTGTTCTTAAGGAAACTCTCATGCACTGGCTGTAAGATAGTATAAGGACACCATTTTGAATTGTGCTGGCTTTTCAGGACATTGTTATTAGGAAACCATAAGGGGCAGGGAAATGGCTTTCCAGAAACAATAAGCTATACAGCAATTTATATCAGTAGAGTACTTTTCACAGGAGGATTTCAATGTTTTATAAACAAATTAAACATGGAAGGAAACAATACTGACACCTACTTTAGGCATGAAGAATGAAGTAGAGGGGAGCAAGTGTCTCCCATTCAAATTTTTTTCTTGCTGCTGAAAATCCACAGATTTCACCGGAGTCCCTTCTAAGTTATGTTGGCAATATAAAAATCCATCCTAGAATCCAGAGAGGTTAAATAATTTACCCAAGGTCACATCACTAGCACCTGAGCCTTGGAGTGGAGAACAGAGGTCCTGAGTTTCACCTAAAAGGGGCTAATAACGACTTCACTATTAGCTGTAAAATAAAAATATAAAAATGTCTTTGCATTAACATTAGCACCTTAAAACTAAAAATGAGAAAGCTTGGCCAAAGAGGTCTGATGTAACTGACTACAGAGTCAGGGTGGGAAAATATAAATCAATTGGATGAAATGATCCTTTGCTACAGACTAGAGAAGTTTGGCTATTTCTCAAGGAAATGGAGAATTACACTAGACATTAAGGAAACCAGAGATACTCTCAAGAGTTCAGAGTGGATATAACTGTGCAATGGAGCAGAACAGATTAAAAATCCCAACCTAAGNAAACTGCAGAAGAAAGGCATGATGTGATAGAAATAATGTGATGGTGCTCTGAGTATGTATTTCCTATATTCAGAGTCTTCCTCTTTTGCCTTTTCAGTTGTTTTCTCAACTCTTCCTCCAGCTTGTGACAATACTGTTGCTTCTTTCAATATCAGTGGCTTCTTCTGACACGAACAACTCATTGTGCCAGGAGCCACAGATATCTAGCAATTCCTAACTTGACTTCATAGAGCGGAAGAGGTCAGTCACATGGAATACAAATGTTTTCATATTTATAAGCTGGTTTGCTTACACAGACCTACAGTAAGTCCTGCCCTGGAAGAGAGACAGCCAGAAACAACACAAGGTGGTACTTTCTGCTGGGTATTGCAGTGCAACTACTCTGCCTTTTCAGGGGATTTCTGTTGAAGTTTAAGACATTGTTTGCTTTCTTCAGAATACTGCATAGAAAAGTAGCTGAAACTCACTATTCAATCCCGTGAACGATTGCTTTCCTTTAAAAAAGGATTACAGATCCTCTTTCCACCTGCTCTTGACATCACACCTACCATTTTCTTTCTCTTTTGCCCTTCCTTTTCTCCCACATACTCTTAAGCATTTGCTTCTCCAGATCTCAAATACACTGTCCCTTTCTTCACATATTAGGTATCTGATCCTTTGATCTAGCCAGAATAGTTGGCATAAAATCTAACAGGGAAATTGCTGGAAATCACTGGAAAACAGCTAGTTAACAATAGTTTTCCTGTCTTCTGTCATCCTAGAGCACCATTAGAGAGCCAGGTAGAAAAATATTCGTGCGTACACACACACACACACACACACAGAGGCTGTACGTGAGAGCACAGGCACATTTATGTATGAGTTTGAGAAAGTTGATACTGAATTGGCTATAACAACTGTATTCTCTCCTCTTTTTTATTTTTGTTCCAATTTCCTCTTCTTAGTCAATGGCATTTAGGTTCTTTTTCCCTTCTTTCTCTCTTTTCTATCTCATCCTTCCTTTCTGGCTAACATTCTCTTCGTCACTGGCTGCCATACCCAGTAAATTCTGGACATCATTGCAACAGCTGCTTGGAAGTGGATGGGATTTGTCTCTGCATATCAAGCCAAAAGGATCTACAGGGTTTTTTTGTTGTGGCTGCAATCATAACAAGGCCAAAAGATTCTGGGAAACACCTCTTCTTTTGGATTTGCCTTATATAGTCTTCTCGGGTTTATTTATTTTCTTCTTTTTTTTCTCCTTAGTTTTTTATCTTTCCTTCTTCCTTTCCCTTCCCATTTTCTTTCTCTGTGTTTCATGCCCAATTACTCTGTTTCTCTCCAACACGCACACTTTTATAGGAAGGAAGGTTCATGCAAAGAACTTTCAGAAGAAAACTGAGCCAATTTCCCTGGTAACTACCAAAAGCAAGTGAAAATGACAAACTGATTGACTACAGTCGATTGATTGATAGAGATTTATAGCTGAAAATTGGATCAAGTGCATCCACATGCACTTTCTCCAGGGACTAAAACAGGCAGACTGCCTCTGTCAGCATTCCTATACAATGAAGCTAACTCTCCTCATGTCAACTAATCTCTCCCTTTCTAGCAATATCTTCTGTCTTCTGCTTAAACAAAGATAGCTGTTAAAATACAAGTACTTGCTGCTGTTTCCCAGGCACATAACATGATTTTGAGGACAGAAATGGCTTATGCTTTAGCATGCAATAGTGGTCAAATTTCTATATATTCTGGGGTCACTGCTTAACTGTGCACACCTACACCTCCCCCTTCACATCCCTGTGTCTACCAGGTATCCTCAGGTGGCTTTGCAATTCAGCTTCCTCCTACTTACACCTTGGATCTTACACTTAATTACTGCTGAATGGCAAAGGAGAACTAGCAAGACCTATTTATCCTAAATCTGATCTGGAAATATTAATTTGTGATGGTAACTGTTATTCACACATTTGTACATGTTGCTGTTGCCCTTCTTAGGACACGTGAATGAATGGGGTTTGTAGGGCAGTACTCCTGTTTATATCTGCTACCTTAGTAAATTCATTCCTGAGCTAAGCAGAGTAATAATTAGAAGCATCATCATGTGCTAACCCAGCTAGTCTGCCAGAGGAAAAAAGAAGGACTGTAAGATATTCACAGAAAACAGGGAGAAAGTTACAAAACCTGCTGTTATAAGTTTCCAAACTTGGAGACAATAGGAAAGGGACGGGTTAATTCTGTAGTACTCAGTTGCTTATAGCACGTTACAACATGATTTAGTGAAGCAATATATTTGTACCATGAAAAAAAATAATTGGGGAGCAGTGTACATGGTACTAACAGATGAGCAGAGCTCTGTGTTAGCTCACAGTCCCTGTGTAAGGACTTTTATGACTTCTGTTTCCAGAGAGAACTCACACTTCCTGGAGAGTCAGGGCACTGCCACTGTTCCCAGTCCACGGCAGGGGCTGTTTCTGTGCTGTCCTGCAGCGAGCAGCCTCCATGGCTACCTCACTTCTGCAATTCTCAGAGCCAGTTCTGGGCTAAACCCAAACTGCTCTCCTAAGGGAAAAGGGCAGGAAAGCCCTGTATTTGAATACACACTTTCCTGTATGCCACTTTATTTTGGGTCTGATCTGACAACCTCCAGCTGTGGCTCCTTTTCCTGCCATGTGGTTGTGGGGCTCAAGATGAGCAGACAACAGAGTCCTCCTTACAGTGCTTCCCATGGTCCTTCACAGCAAGGTCTAGATGTTGCTTACTGGCAGGGCAGCTGGATTTTGTATGCAAACTGAGCTGGGGTAAGTTGAGGCTACCTTTGATGGACACGTGACAATGAGGAGCAAAGTCTGGGGAACACATTAGGGTTCATTCCAGCAGTCACCTCACTCAGATAAAGTGGTATCATGCTGATGATACACAATCACAAAGGGATTGCTTGCTCAAAGTCACCCAAAGAAGCTCTGGCAGGATAAAAAGCTGAATTCAAACCTCTCAAGTTCTGGGTTAAATGTTGCAAATTTCAGACAGTTCTTTCTCCTTTATTCTGATCACAATATTGAGATACTGGGGTTGACAGAAAAGCAAAAGCTTGTTACTATTAGCAAGTGAGCATTTTCTGTGAGCTCTTGAGTGGTCACAAAGTCCATGGAAATTTAGATGCATTCTTCATCAAACTGGATTGAGGCCTAAATATTGGCTTAATTTATTTTAAGTATCTCAGGTTCAAGGGCTTTCTAATTCTACAAAATTGAGCTCAGTTGGGTAAGAGCAATCATTGGACAATTAGGTTTTGTATCATAATAGAAAGCAATTTGTGGTGGGTTGACCCTCGCTGGACTCCAGGTGCCCACCAAAGCCGCTCTATCACTCCACTCCTCAGCTGGACAGGGGAGAGAAAATATAATGAAAGGCTTATGGGTTGAGATAAGGACAGGGAGATCACTCACCAATTAGCATCACAGGCAAAACAGAATCAACTTGTGGAAATTAGTTTAATTTATTACCAATCAAATCAGAGTAGGATAATGAGAAATAAACCCAAACCTTAAAAACACCTTCCGCACACCCCTGCTTTCTTCCCAGGCTTAACTTTACTCCTGGTTTTCTCTACCTCCTCCCCCACTGCAGCGCAGGGGTATGGGGAATGGGCGTTGCGGTCAGTTCATCACACATTGTCTCTGCCGCTCCTTCCTCTTCAGGGGCAGGACTCATCACACTCTTCCCTTGCTCCAGCGTGGGGTCCCTCCCACGGGAGACAGTCCTCCTCAGACTTCTCCAACATGAATCCTTCCCATGGGCTGCAGTTCTTCACAAACTGCTCCAGCGTGGTTCCCTTCCACAACGTGCATCCTTCAGGCACAGACTGCTCCAGCATGGGGTCACAAGTTCTGTCAGAAAACCTGCTCCAGTGTGGACTCCTCTCTCCATGGGGCCACAGGTCCTGCCAGGAGCATGCTCCATCACAGGCTTCCCACGGGGTCTCAGCCTCCTTTGGGCATCCACCTGCTCCGCTGTGGGGTCCTCCACGGGCTGCAGGTGGATATCTGCTTCTCTGTGGACCTCCATGGGCTGCAGGGGAACCTCTGCTCCAGCGCCTGGAGCACCTCCTCCCCCTTCTTCTTCACTGACCTTGGTGTCTGCAGGGTTGTTTCTCTCACATGTTCTCACTCCCTTCTCTGGCTGCAGTTGCGCAGGGTTTTTTTTCCCCTTCTTAAATCTGTTATCCCAGAGGCACTACCACCATTGCTGATGGGCTTGGCCTTGGCCAGCGGCGGGGCCGCCTTTGAGGCGGCTGGGCTTTG
>VYZV01012642.1:31119-68668 GCA_013401275.1 Pandion haliaetus | reverse complement strand
GGGGGGGGGGGGGGGGGGGGAGAGGCAGCAGCTACAGGAAAGCTTACTCAGAAACTTGAAACCACGGTTGCTGTTCAGCTGAAGAAAGTACAGTAGTTGTGTTTTGTGCTTTAAAGCCCTCCGCCTTTTGCATCTCGCCGGGTCGCTGTTGGAAGGTGGCCCTCTGGCCACTGTGTGGCAGAGGGGACAGACCGCTGCGTGAAGCGACTGGGCCATCACAAAGCTGGAAGCACTGAGCTCGCTGGGCTACGCTGCTCCGGGGCAGCTGCTGAGGATGCGCTGGAGTTGCACTCCAGCTCCAGGCTAACTCGAGCCCATAGAGCTGTGGGCCTTGCTTGGGCTGTCTTGGAGTCCCTAAGGTCCAAGCTCAACTCAGCCTTTGACTTTTCTATCGCGTCGTCGACCCAGCTGGCGTCACGTCCTCACGACTTGCTGTTTCAGGGTGGGGGGGAAACTGTGCTTTTCCTTCTCGCCGCTGCGGTTCTTTCCCGCTGAAATGCTGTGAGCGTTCTCCCTCTCAGCAGCGCTCACTGTGTGGAGGGGTGCGGGAGGGAGCGGTAGCTAGAGAGGAGGCTCTTGGTTCCCTCTGCGGGGAGCACCAGCTGTGTCCCAACCGGTGCCTGTTCCTCACTGCTGTAGAGGCGTTATTCTTCGTGGCTTACCCCGGTCATCTTCAGCTGGTTGCAGAGTCCCGAGCAAAAGATGGGTCCTGGGATTGTTTTCCGCCCGCCGTCTCTTGTCGGTACAGCGTCTGGTTCGGCGTTGACATCAGGGCAGCCTTTGCTGCTCTGCGCTGTCTCAGGTGATCACGTCAGGCTCGGCTGCTGCTAAGAGTGAAAGTTTTTAGCCACTGGAGCACTCGAGGATGTGTCCGTGTGTCCCCCGAGGTCCAGACGTCCTCTCGCTGGCGCTAGTTGCATTCTGCAGCTGCTGCGGTGGGTTTTAAGCTGCTCGGGTCTAGCCATTTCCTGGGGATGGCACAGGCTGGCTTCCAGCTCTTAAATTCCTTAGGGCTCCATCCAGTTTTAAATACCCTGACTGACTGGCTCTCCCGAGCAGGCCTCTTCTGGGGGAGTAAGGTCCCTGTGGAAAACGCATCGGGGTCTGCTCCACCTGTGAGCCTGCTGCTGAGCTGCCGTTGCTGCCTCCTCCCAGGGATGCTGGCCGTCCCCTGTAGCCTTAGCCGAGCAGAAGCCCCGAGCTTGCCCTGCAAATGTCATTTTCCTTGTGCTGTTGCTCTCTTGGCAAAGGCCCAGCATCGTGCCAGTGCCCTGGACGAGGGGGAGCATAGGAGAGTTGTGCTATGTTTGTGACTACTTTTGTTGGCATTTTTAACAGGAAACACGGTACGTAGATGTGTGGGTATAGGATATAACGAAGGATAGAGATGTCGTAGCGATACGACGTACGGGTGCAGCAGTATTTTGTCAGTGCTGTTTAAGCTGCATCAGCGAAGTGCTAGGAGGATTGCCAGCAAGGCTCTTCTGGCCAGTCAGAATCTAATGCAGGTCAGGACTCAAGTGTCACTCAGCTCTCCTTTCCTCCCCGTAAGATGTTGACTGTCAAACGTGTCTTCTGGCGATGTCGCGTGTGGCTCCGTGTTTCCGGGGGGTGCGGGAGCTTTGGATGCTGACTTTGTGTCACCAGTCTCCGTGAGATTAAAACTACTTTACGAGGTGTCTTGTAGCGCTCAAGCTGTGGAAGAATACACCCGTCTTGGAGCAAGGGGCCTAGGAAGCACGGCAGCTGCTCTGCTTCTCCGTTGTGCGCTTCCAGCAGCTCTGTGCGGCGCGGGGGGTGAGGACGGCCGAAACGATATCCCTCGGTTCTTCCCGACTCCTGTTTCGATGTTGCGTGCTGCTTTCCAGCAGGTCGGTCTTTGCTCCTCTGGTTTGGCTCCCCTTCTGCGAGCAGCACCCCTGGCAGCCCCGAGTGGAAGGTACCCAGGAACTGGTACCGGAGGTTGGCGGGGATGGTTTCTGTTGCTGTATTTTGCCCCTCCTCGCCCTCTCCCCGGGAGGCAGCACCAGCCAAACCACGTGGCATGGATGAGAGGCACCCTTCCTCCTTCCGTGGTGCCTGTTCCAGGTCATCTGCTTGGCACCAGGCCCTTCCTGGGAATGGGGAGCTGGTTTTGTTTTCTCCCTACCTGATGTTCTTTGAAACTCAAAGGCGGAGAGGGTGATGGATTTTGTTCTAATGGGAACCAATTCACGGTGGCGTTTGCAGTCGCCACGGGGCTGTGCTCAGCAGGAGCCTGCGTGGAGGAAGCACTTAGTGTCACCGGCACCTGCTTTTGATTTAAGGGAGAGCCACACTACGGAGGGGCGGCTTGCCAGGAGCCCTATGCCCTCCCCGCGTTCTTGGCGAGCAGAGCCGTGCTTGTCGGTGCCCTGGGCAGCCTGGTCCCTGGTGCAGCAGGAGAGGGAGCACGCGATGCCTCGGCTTGGCTATCTGAAGCCTGCACCGAGCCTTGGAAGTGGGCATGCTGCTGTTGGGCGTCCTGACCGGCTCGCGAGTCCCGCTTGCTTGGGCCTGGACCTCCCTTCCCACCTTGCGCTCCTGCCGCCCTCTCCCAGGGCGTGGGACGGGCTGTCAGGAGACGGGCAGCTCCCCAGCGGGCAGGCTTGCCTTGATGCCGGCTGCGACCCTCCGCTGGAGAAAGCGGTGTGAGGATGAATGATGGTCCGTGGCACCCTGAAGAGCCAGGCGGGAACCTGTTCTGCTCTCGCTGGGTGCGTGTCCAGGCTGGGTGCAGCCGGTTCTTTGGCGGCTGCTGGTGTGTGGGCACGAGTGGCTCCCCTGTATCCCAGTGTCCTTGCTGGACTGCCAGGCGCGTGCATCAGGCCGTGGTTTCCAGCCCGCCGCCCTGCCAGCGGTGGGAGGGCAGGGCCTTCACCTGGCATCTTGTCCTGCTGCGTCTTCCTGGGCAGCTGCAGGCAGAGGAACGTGCTAGCTGTGCCTGGGTGTCTTTGGGAGACTGTGCTTCCCCCATGCGGGCAGATCGTCTGCCAGCTTTGGCCAGAGCTGCTAGGAAAAACGGCGCTTTGTCGCAGGGTTTTTCCTTCCACCAAGAGTAGGAGCTGCTAGGTTTGGGGTTTGGTTTTATTCAGCTGCGACTGAAGATGCCCTGAATCCCAGCTAGGGGATGATGGGGAGCCTCCTCTGATGCTGGGGTAATAGCCTCAAGATGGCTTTAAGACCGGGCTGTGCGCTGTGCCCAGAGGTGGGGCGTCACCCTGTTTGGTGAGGAGCTCTGCTGGAGCCAAGTCCTGGGCCAGAAGCCAGGTTTGTGATCCGTGCCAGAGAGGGCGAGACTTGGAAAGCGAAGCAGAGCTCCTCCTGTGTGAGAGATGGCCTGAAATACCGAGCAAAACCACAGAGTGCTCCTTGTTCCTGCCTATGCCCACTGGTCTTCCCTCTCCCTGAAGTATGTGGGAGGCCACAGAACAGATCTGCTAGGGAGCAGGAGGGCTGCGCTGCTCAGGCACCTCTGCTCCATCCTGCCTCTGCCGGCTGCTGGTTGGGTTGCTTTTTTGCAGTTTGATTTTTGGGGTTTGGGATTTTTTTTTTCCCCTTTTGACCCTGCCTCTGCTATTGCTGTGTCTTCCCCATCCTTGCCGCTACTGATTTGAGGGCCAGCACCTTGCAGGCGGGCTGTCCAGAGCAACGCTGCGTGCAGTTGCGCTGCTCCTTCTGTCGCAGCCTAGCCGAGCAGCTTTCCTTTTCCTCGCTCGGCTGCTTACTGCAGTGGCCGAGGAGAGGAACGGGCCAGGATATGGCTTGCGTAGAAGGTGCTCTGCGGCACTGTTTACAGGCTCTGTGCTTCTCAAAATGTAAGCACAGGAAGCGCCAGGCTCTGCTGGGGTCTGCGTGAGCAGCGTGGCTCCTGCAGGCTGGGTGTCTCGCAGCCTTTGGTGGTAGTGGTGTTCTGCACCGTCACAGGCCAGAGGAGGTTTCAAGCGCTCTGCAGAAGCAAGGGCTTGGGTTTTTTCACCCCCAAGACAGAGACTGGGAGGAAAAGTGAAAGGAAATGACTTAACCAAAGACAGGAAGGGAATATGGGGCAGAGCTAGGGACAGAAGCCAGGATTCCCAATTCCCGCTCATCGCTCTGCTCCTACTCAGCGGCCTCTTTGGGTCTCAGCCTCCTGTTCGAGTCCAGCCGTAAGGGGGCTTTTCCAGCCCCCTGAGAAGCTGGAGGTCAGGAGCTTCTCTCGTGAAGTGTCCTCGATGCTCGGTGCGTCTGTGAGCTTTCCAGTCCCCAAGCGTCTCATCTCCAGGATTTGCCCAGCTGAGAAAAACGTAAGTTAGAAAGCTACGGCTTGCGTGGCTACGGCAGAAGTTGCAAACCGTGTCCTCGGCTACGGAGTCGAGCATCTGGTTCTCCAAAGAGCACTGTGGTCCTTGTCCGATGTGCGCCCTGCAGAGAACTGCCGCTCTCCCAGAATGCTGTGCCCTTGTTTGGAGGGCCAGAGCCAGGTTTCTCTTAAGGGTGTGAGTTAAAGAAAGCTGTTTCTCTCTGCTTGCGACGTGTCCCCTCCTGCGGTTGGCTTTGTGGACGGTCTCCCTTGACTTGCCACCCAGGCCTTGGTAACTGTCCGATGAGGTGTGAGTTGCTTACCTGGTCCTGCAGGCAGAGGCTCTGTGGAGCATTGCAGCCCTCCTAATAGAAAATACGTTCTCAGTATCCTCTTTGGAAGAAAGATCCTGCTAAACAGCTGTCTACCAGTGAACAGTTGTGCTCCCGTTCAGATGGGAAGGGGTTTCAGCAGTGGGTGCAATGACTGTTGCTTCGTTCTGTTGTTACGCAGTGCTGGGCTCACGGCTTCTTGGGAAAGGCACAGCGTGAGGCTGCAGTCGCTGGTGGATGCTGGCTTATAAAAAGGAGGTTGCAAGGGTCCTGAGCAGCCGTGCTGTAGGTCTCCACACTCAGGGCAGTGCGGAGCTGGATATGGGAAGCTCCAAAGGGCAGTAACTGAGGGCAAGGGCCGCATCTCTGGGTGACTCTTCCCGACAGCAAGCTGGCCGAGGCAGTGGAAACCCCTGCAGCACTGGAGCTTTCACCACTTCCTCGGCAGGATTCGTTCCAGCACCGGTCTGCAGCAGAGGATCGGGCCAGACAGGGCCTGAACGGAGCGGGTTCGGCCACAGGCGAGCCTCAAGCCCGGCAGTTAGGCTGGGCTGAAAGCTGCCTGTGTCCTGCCTCTGTGCAGCCTTGTTTGAACTTTTCTCTGGCAAGGAGCAAAAGGAACCGGGGAGACCTAGGGCTGGTCCAAGCAAGTTTCCTCTGCTCTCCCCGCCCCCAGATGCAAAGGGGGGGAACGGCAGCAGCTCCAGACTGCCGTCCCGGAGCAGAGCAGTTTGGGGGGGCCTTGGTCACGACAGCTTTTCAGCAAACGCTTTGTTGCCTCTGGTGTTCCCTGCCTCTTGGGCTGCGACGCAGGGAGGGGGAAGTGAAACTGTGGTTCAGAACAAGCCCTCTGGATGGCAAGAAAATTGCTGAGTAGCCGGTTTCCAGGTTGCCGAGGTCCTAGCCAGGGCCCGGTGCGGCTGCCAGAAGCAACAGGCTTGGAATTTCCTCCGCCTGGTGCCAGCTCCTCTTGGGCTGGCCGCAGCACTTCTTCTGGGGCCGGGGCTCCTCTCGAGCCCCGTGGATGGGGCGCTCCTGGAGCAGGGGTTACGCCGGAGCTGGAGCTGCCCCCCTCGCTCTCGCAGCCTGGTTTCTATTTTCTTTTCCAGGGTCCAAGCTGTTTTGAATTATGCAGCCTGCGCCTCCCGCGGGGCTCCTTGAGCAGCCGCCTAACGAGCTCAGCTCCTGACAAACTTTGCTCTGGCTCTGGCTACGCTTGGAAAATTTTACAGCCTTTTCTGAAAAAGGAAATGCCAGGAAAGGCCTGTCTCTTCTTACTTTTATGAGGGGGTCCCAGTTGAGAGGGGGCGAGATGGGTTTGGAGGGGAAGACAGGAAGCATTTTGTATGCTGCGGCAGATATGCTTTCTAGCGATGGGGGCGAGCAGGCTCGGTGCCTCCTGCTGGAGCCGGGCACAGCGGGGGCGAGACCTGCAGGGCTCCCCGGAGGGTGCACGATGGGCGCGGGGAAGCAGCAACTCCTTTCCTACAGGGAGGTGGTGGTCTGCGTCTTCCCTCCCAGCTGCCAGCATAGCTACTGCCTGTTCAGTCGTTGCTCGTTACGCTTTCTCTGAATGGCCATGGTTTTATTTCTACCGTGGTTGCAGGCGGAGGCTCCCGCACGTGGATGCGCTGCGTGTCGGTCCACAAGGCTCGTGGAAAAGACCACCGCCGGATGCTGGGCTGGTGGTCTCCCCGTCACAGGGAACGGCAGAGTGCCCGCGCAGGGCGCTGGTGGGCACAGGGATGTAGGAACGCAGGTGCCGCCAGCACGACGTTGCACCTGAAAGGGACAGTCTTGTGTAATTTGCCCCTTCGGCTGAGCAACAGTGTTACAGCAGGGGAAACCGGGACACAAGATGAGCTGTGACTTGCCTGCCTTCCCTGGGTAAGATGGCGCTGAGAAGGGAGCCGGGAGCCCTCGGGTTTGGAAAAACTCCCCCTCGGTGAGATGCTGAAGGTCTGCCCTTGCATTTGTCTGGTTTCCTTCAGCAGAGCCCACTGATGGTGGCACTGGTCTCCTGACAAGCACTTCTGTCCGGAGTGGCACTGCGGGCTACAGGCTGGTCCTCGCCACCCTCCTCGCGTGTCCTCACAGTGTCCCAGATCCCTTTCCAATGGTAAAAAGGCATCTGTGGGGATGGGGGTGTCGGTTGGAGCCTGTAAAGCTGCAGCGGCCTGGGGAGTTGTGGGGCTTCTCCAGCGGGAGGGATCGAGGTTTCTCTGCGATCCGTAGGCATCAGCTGCTGCCGGTCGTGGTGGATGAGCGTCAGATGCGGGCAGCGATGGCTCTGGGTGGAAGGAGCCTCGCGCCCATCCTGCTTTGAGGGCTTTGCCTGTTATGCCTGTCAGGAGCGCGGCTCTGGATAGCTATTTGATTTGGCAGCCTGTGCAGGCCTGGCAGCCCTAAGAGTGGGATGCGGGCACCAGGACCGTGCCCTCCTCTCCCTTTTTTTTTTGTTTTTTTTCTATTTTTTAAGTCGCTCCACCCATCCCCAGCTTTCTGCTGTGTTGGGCAGGAGAAAGCACCTCCCCAGGGCTGCGTCCCCTCCTCCGCCTGGAAAACGAGTGGTATGTCCCCTTTCCTTTCTCGGGGCTCACGGGCAGAAGCTGAGATCGCGTTTGACGGCGGAGGCCAAGCGCCTTCGCTCCGCTGCTGGGGAGTACGAGCGCGGCCCTCCTGTTGGCTTCTGGCGGGGATGGGCTTCTCCGTCCCAGCTCGTTCTCGGAGCTCGAAACACGCGGGGAGCTGCTGGGAAAAAGTATTCAAAAAACAGTTAAATACCTTTTTGTTATTGTTATTTACTTCTGTGATGCTATCTGCATATATCTGGTTTAGAATGGCTGAGGTGGATAGTTTGTGTACTCTTTAATTAGTTTCCTAGTTTTCAGTGGGGAATCCTGTTTCACATGAGCTTGACACTGCAAAAGGAAAGTCCTGAGCCCCGTTTGCCATCTTTGTACTTTAACAGTACAAACCCAAAGGAAGAACGGGTAGTGTACTTCAGTCAGTAGCACTTTTCCTTCTAAAACGTTTCCACGGGTCAGCGATTCAGTAATGATCTGCCTAGGCTGCCCATCTCCACTGGAGAATTCAGTGTGAGTTTTGCCCCTCAATCTCCTTTAAAGCTCTCTTTAAAAAAAAAAAATAATAATAATAAAAAAAATCACAGTATTCAGTGTTTGAATCTGTGCTTGGGAGCCTGTTTCAAAAAACAAAACCCAGCAAACAAAAGCCCCTCTCAAAACCCAAACCTGGTTTCGCTCGTTGAAAGTCAGTTTCATGAGCTGAAGTTGTAAATGTTTCGTTGATAAGAAAGGAGTTAACTTTGCCTTAAGCAGAACTTCAGCAAAGAAGTATCCTGCCACTTACCAGTGTTTTGATATAAGTGTAATTTTAGCCCTGATATTGCAGGTGCGTACGTTATTTTAGTGAGGAGAGCGATGACCCACCTGAGCGTTTGTGCGGTCAGGACCTTAAGTGTAAGCAACTGCTCCGCACCCCGCATAGTGGTTTTGAAATACTCAGAGACTCAGCTACTGGTGGCAAATGCCTATTGTGTAGTTTATTATTACGCTTTGGAATCAAATGTCATCTCACAAAGTCCCGCTCTAATTAAAATGTATTCCTTACATTAGTAGGGTTTAGTCTTTTCTAATTTTTTTTTTTTTTCCACCTTAGTTTTAGGGCTCCGGTTATCTTCTGATGCTGGTGTGGACCCCTGTGCAACATATCTTAAGGCTATTGCAGTACTAGGCTGCCTTTCATAAGTACTTTCCCCAGAACTCCCAGCAGTAGCCTACAGGCCCTTGGCGGTCCACAGCGGGTAGGTTTAACACCAGTGAAGCAAACCAGACGCCCTAGGATTTCTTAGTTCTCAGGCTGATGCTGGCAGTGCCGTGCTCCGAGCCGTTTCAGTGGAAAGGGACGATGTTGGCATCCCTCAGGGCTGCTGATCCCTGTCTGGGTGGTGCCGAGCTTTGTACTCGTCTCGCTGCAACCAGATGGAGAGGTTAATTGCTTTGCCCAACCTCGGGCTGAAAGAAGATTGCAGAAGAGGGTAGCTGTAGTTGATGGTTGGTTCATTGGAAGGGGAGAGAGGAGAAGCGAGCATGTCCACGAGCAGCGCTGTATTTTGGCATTACCCTTCCTCCAAGACCCGATCCTGAGCATGTTCGATGGTTGCTGTTTTGGTGTTTGATCGTGGCTGTTCCTGGCTGCAGGTGGTGCAGTGGCTGGGGCTGTGGTTGCTGTTTGCAGTATATTTGGAAGAGCTGTCCGGGGTGTGCAAGGAATTGATCTCTCTTGGAAGTTGATAGAAGAATCCCAGTAGCAAACGCCAGGAGGCCAGGCTCTTTACTTCTCTTGCTACCTCCTTGCTTCCCCACCGGGCACAGGCGTTGACGTGCCCAGAGCAGCTCTCTTGTCCTACTAAGCAGACTCAAACTCAGATCATGGGCCAGTGGCTTGGCTTGAAGTGAAAGCCCAGCAGCGCTCCGGCCAGACATGACACGCTGATGGTCAGGGAGGGGAGGAGGCAGAGCTGGGACCTGCCTCAAGAAGAACACGTGCCATCCAGGCTCCCATTTGCATGCAAGGTGTACATCCATGGGGTCCTCCCTGCCCTGGAGAGCTGTGGCTAATGGCTGATCCTGGGCTTGGGAAGGAGGAGAGGTGTGGGGGACTTGGGATCATAGCATCAAGCAGCGGGGAATCTGTGCATCGCCCTTGGCCAGTAGACGAGTCTAATGCCTCATCTGATTTGCATATCAATTCATTTTTATTTTAAGAGGACTCAAGTGGACCCAAGTGCCAGACTGCTTCTCAGTATGCTGTAGGAGGAGCCCAGGAACTGCTTGATTTGATCTGAACAACAAGCCTGAGGGTGGTATCGCTTAATGAGCCAAAGCCTCCTCTGGCTGAAGTCAGTTCCTTTCCATCTGAAATGGGCAAGCACCGATTTTTCTGGGGGTCTTAAGGTCCTCTTGAACAGTCTGGGCAGTGAGCGAGTGAGAGAGGGTGGTGTAGATTCTGGCGACGGTCAGGATGCTGTCTGACGGGAGGATGGCTCGCCTAGGACCTGCCGCTGCCCTCGGGCGTCCCGGTGCCACGGGAGCAATTCCCTAAGGTGCTGCTCCCCGCCACCGTACATCTCGTCAGACCGACGCCGCCCGGCTCGCCGCGTCCCAGCTGCGGGACAAAGCCGACGGGAGAGGGGTGGTTGCGGGGTAGCGGCTGGATGCAGAGCTCCCCTGCTCGGCCCCACTGCTGTGGGGTGGGGAGGAAGCCAACCTCTCCTGCCCAGAGGCAGGAAACGAGAACCACGTGGGCTGCCTTGGAGCCCCGCTGGCACCTCGCGCTCGCCCCGAAAGCAGCGTGGCTGGGCTTGGGCTCAATGGCTGCCCGCCACGGTGCCGGTGGCCCTGTTCTGTGTCCTCTGAGGGGCGGGAATGCAGACCCCCCTCAGTGGGGGGGTGGGGGTCTCCCCTTTTCGCTCCGCTGCACAGGTGCTCCAGTGCCCAAAGGGGGAGGCTGCAGGCAGAGCTCCTGCGCTCTTCCTCTTTTTGCCGGGAATCTGCTGTGCATCCATCCTCAGGCACTTGCCCGGGCTCTGGCTGTCAGTGCCCAGCTGTCACGTACACCAGGAATAAAGGCAGCTCGTGGCCTCCAGCACACTGCCTTCGCCCAGGCCCCCGTAGCCGGACCCTGCTCCGGCACGACGGCTGGGCTGGGGTTCGCAGCCGCCGCCGCTTCCCGGGGAAGAAGGGTGTTGCAGTTTTCATGGCAGGGCTGCTTTTTGCTCCTGTATTCGAGGTCCCTGGACAGTCACCCTGAGGTCTTTCTCTGACCCACTAGCTGGGGTCCTGCTGAAGTAGCGGTTATCAGCGGGAGAGGCGACGTAAGCTTTCTCGGCGGCCTCGGTCGTGTTTGTCCTGTTCAATTACAATGCAGCAGCAGTGGCACCAGCCGCCGCCTTCCTCCCCTCGCTGGGCTGGAGCGCTGCAGGCTCTCGGCAAATGCTGTCTGCGGACATCTGCTGCCTCCTCCCCCACCGCCTCCTGGCAAGCGGCAGCAGCTTCCCAGCGAACAGCCTGCTCTTTGCATCACCCCCTCCCCGCACGCTCGACCAAAGCTCCCTTCTGCTCTTACAGGCTCCTTCGCAGGACCTTGAAATGGTGGTTTCCCCGGTGCTGGCTCGGCTCCAAGCAGCCTTCCGTCTCACAAGACCGTAGCTGAAAAAAATCAGGGTGCCTGATGGAGGGGAAGGGCTTATTAAAGGTGATGCTTACCCGGTTCTGGCTTGTGATTCAAACAGGCAGCCCCCTCCTTGGCAGGTCTCCAGCCAGCGCCTGGGGCCTGAGGCAGGCGTGGAGCCTGGGGCAAAAAGCTCGGAGCCGTTTGACTGGAGCAGATGCGGCAAGGTCAGCTGTGAGCTGCAGCCCTGGTGCCAGAGCTCGATGCTTTGGTCCGGCCTCTGGCTTGGGTCTGTCCTGCGCAGCCACAGGGGCAAAGTTCGCTATTCCGGCTATTCTTCTGGCCCCTTCGGGGAGAAGGGAGGTTTGTTTCTTTCTGCGGTGGCCGAGCGCTGGGATGATGTGCTCCTTGGGTGCAGAGGGCAGCAGGGCTGTGGATTTCTGGCTCCTGAGAGTAAACCCCAGGCTCGGTAGTCCTGCCGTCTTGGCAGCAGGAAGCACCCTGCAAAGTGGCATTTCTGTGGCTTCAGCCTCCCGGCGCTGCTGCACCAGGTTCCCAGCCGTGGGTATGCGTTTGGCACCAGAAGGTGTGGCGGTAGCCTGGGAGGAGATCTTTGCCCCAACACGACAGTCACCAATATGCCCTGGCTGCACCACACGGGCTTCTAGCCTGAGGGCTTCTCCGGAGGCGAGAGTGGAGGAGCTGGGAGGGATGGAGCCGGACAATTTAAGGAAGAGGGCACGGGGGGCGTAGCAAACTCCTTTCTCCTGAAACGAGTGAAGAAGTAGCTGGGAGCATGAGGGCAACGCTGGGCTGTGATCTCGGGGAAAGCCCAGAAGGAGGGCTGAGGTATGTGGATTAGTAGTCAGAAGAGGATGGTAGAGGATGAAAGAGGATTCAGCAGCTCTGACTGCAAAGGCAGGTTTGGAAGAAGGAGCTGGAGGGATTGCAGGTGGGACATGAAAACAGGAGCTTGGGAAGATGGTATAAACGAAGCCGGTGGGGAAATTTGCCGTTTTGTACCTGGATCAGAAAGACGCGAGTGCGATTCAAAGGGATTTAGACAAGAAGGCACAAGTCCTGTGTTTGGAGGGAGAGGGATCATCTTCTTCACTGTGACCGTCTTTGCGGCGGAGGGGTGCGGCGGCACAGCCAGGTCCCCCCTGCCAGCTCGGAGGAAGTGCGGTGTTAACGGAGGAGCATTGCTTGGCACGCGGTTCATTGGCAGTAGGTTCTGGCCCCCCTGTTTGGTTAGTAAGGCCGCGGTCCATGCCCGCGCCAGGCGTCAGAAGGAGCGGTAGCGGGAGAGCTGGGTGACTGGCACTGGAGGAGCCGGTGAAATCACCTGAGTGCCTCTGACGGATGTGGCATAGAGATGGGAGCTGCGGGGCCGGGCTGGGGCCGGGTGTCTGGCTGACGGCCGACATTGAGGCCGGGGGCTGCCTGGCGAGCAGGGCCAAGGCTCTGCGTCGCCACCAGCGAAGGGCCCTGGCATGCCTGTCGGCACGCTTTCGGGCGCCAGTCTGGCAACCGGGACCGGTGCTGCTGCGCGGAGGGGAAGAGCCTAGAGCAGATCCAGCAGCCAGACCCGAGTCGAGGGCTTGGGTCTCCTGTTTGCCTGGGCAATAACCACAGGCCCCTCCTCCTCGTCGGCACGGCGCTGAGCATGACGGAGATGAAGCGAGGGAAAGATGGGGCATGCGTCTGAGAGGAAGATGAGAGATGCCACTGAGAAACAGAACTGAGCTCCCTTCCTCTTTGTGTGCTGGCGGATACTCGGTGGGGTGGGGGCAGCGGGGCTGGGCTGCAGGCCAGAAACGCTCGCACACATCCCCGGGAGAGGAAGCTGAAATGCTGCAGGAAGCCATGCTCTCGCCTGCACAGGTGATCCAGAGCCGCTGTGTCGCAGGGGCGAGACGGCAAAGCCATGCCTCCCCCAGCCAGCCGGACCCTGTCCCAGAGCCCGGGAGGAGGTGGCTAAGGAGATAAGAGAGCCCTGGCAGGCAGCCTTTAAAGCCCCCCCCCCCCGGGGAGTGGGAGCATCACCAGCAGCTGGAGGCAAGACTGGTAGGTCCCGGTGTTTACTTGATGCTGAGGAGGAGCGGAAGGTGCCACGCGAAGGCTGGTCACTGCCTCCCCCAGTAGTTCGGCGGGGCAGAGGGGGAAGGCAGCGGGGCACGACGCTCCCCTGGGAGGAAAGCACTGCTGAGGGGAGCGCCAGGGCCCAGGAGGTCGCTGGGGCCGACGTCCTTCCCGTGGGTGGGGAAGGGGTGCCAGGGGTCCAGCAGGACCCAGCCCACGGGAGCGTTGTCTGCCGCGGGTGCCCCGGTTAGTGCCCCTGCTTGTGACTTTGCGCCCATAGGCTTCTCGGAGGGCAGCGGTGTGCTGGAGACAGGCGTATGGGCTGCAGGGACTGGTGTTGAGACCGCTCAAGGGGAGCGGTACCGGGCTCTTCCCCCTTCTACAGGGGTGCTGCGTGCGTTCCTGTGAGCCGCCTTTCCCTCCACGCCGAGGCTAGTGCAGGGCTTTGCCACGGGCACTCGGCTCTCGCTCTGCTGCCCTCTTGTTTTCCCCTGCTAGGAGTCTGGCTCCGGGACCGAGCCCGCCGGCAGGACTTGGTTGCCGGCGAGCCAAGCAGCAGGCCGAGCTTGCACGCGGGCGGCTGAGCCCAGGCCGCGGGCGATGCCGAGGCATCTGCTGGTGCTCCGGGGAGGTGAGTTGCCTCCCCGGCCGTGCCCAGCCCCGTGCGGGTCCGCAGCAGCCATCCTCCCTCCCCACTCTCCTCTTCCCGTGCTCCGGGAGAGACGGAGGGGAGGGATCGCCCTGCGAAGGGTTAACGGTGCGCTCCAGCCCGCTGCTCTCGGCAGCTTGGGCCCTGCTGCCGGAGCGGTGTTTAGCAGCTTGCTCCAGTTGGCGTCTTTCCCAGAATGCTTTGGAAAAGCACTGACCTCTGACCCCCAGTACAAACTGAGCCCAGCACGTGGGAGGGAGAAATTACTCCCAGACCTTCAGGCTCCAGGGTTTACAAGCTGCCTGCAATAAAGCAGCCATTTTTTCCGACAGTTACTAAATCTCCCCTTTTAGCTCCGCTGCAAACCTCCACCCGTCGCTCCCCTCCCCTGCCCCCAGCCCCGCGTCCTGCTCCTTCTGCTGAAATCAGAAACATCTCCGAAGGTGAGGCCAGCCTGTTCCCCGGGGCTGAAGGCTGGGGAGAGCCCGAGCCGCCGGTCCGCGAGCGCTGCTCCTCGCCCTGCAGCGGCGGGTCCCGTCCGGCTTGGCCGCTGTCCTTGCGTCTGTCTGCCCGCTTCCTGCGCGAAGCGGTGCTGGCAGCAGCAGGCTCCCTGGGTGCCCCTCCGCAGCAACCCCCGGGGGGCCCTGCACCTGCTCCCCGCCCTGCCTGCGGGGTGCACAAACGCACCTCTCTTCTGAGCCCTCAGGAGGCTGGCTGCTGGAGACGATACCTCGTCTGGGGCAGCTGGCAGAGCACGATTCAGTATTGTCTTAGTGTCCGTGCTGGGGACCAGGCGCCAGAGGGCAAAGGTTTTCTTCTCGGGCTTGCTGGTGGCTGGGGCAGCTTTGGGCAAGGCCTTGTTTTTTCTGTGCCTCCGTTCTGCTGTCTTGAAACGGGAATAAGAGCCACGGGGTTTGCACTTACCTGTCGTCAGCTCCTTAGGTAACTTAGTCTGTCTGCGCTCCCCGCAGTGAGCGAGGGATTAATCTCCAGGGAGGCTGGCCAGTTTCTATGGGAGATCACTGCGTGGGAGGCTCACGAGGCTTCACCAGCGAGTGTTTGTAATGCCTGCCGCAGCCGCGAAGTGCCAAGCACTGCTTATTCACGTACGGTTTCATGACCATCCAGTTGTGTGGAAGCGCCGAGTCGGCGTGGGGCGGTGAGCTCTGCGTGTCTGGTGCCGTGCTGAGTGTGCCAGCGTGTTGCGTTGCCGCAAAGGGTGTGGGGAGCGCGCGTTCGTGTTTGTACAGCACTTTGGGAACAGAAAGCGCTCGTTACGAGTGGCTACCGTGCCATGGTCACTGTGGGATCCAGATAAATAAAACGGGAGCTGGTATTTCAAAACAACCTCTTCCCTGCTCCTCCCACCTCCTGTGCACATTCCTTCGGCGGGGAGCAGGCGAAGGTGGGGAGCTGCCGGCAGCGTGCAGCCCCAGCCCAGGGCCCAAGAGCGGCTGCAGCGGCAGGCAGCCTGCTGCACAGCTCTCTTCCCACCAGATGCGGGACACCTCGGATGCAGCGGGTCGCCCTGACCTTGGCGCGCCGCCCGACAGGGTAGATGGCGCCTGCCTGGGGACCCGGACCGCTGCCTCTAGCCCTCGAGGTGGCTGGAGAGAACCAGCTGTGGGGGCAGCCCTAGAGCCTTATAAGCTTTCGCTGCACTTCTTTTCAGACCCAGCGGTTCGCCGGGAGCGGTGCCGTGGCGGGAGGTTCACGCTGCATGTGGCACCGGCAGTGCGGCAGCAGCAGGCCTGTGCTGCGCCTTGCTCTGCGCCGAGCCCCTGGGCACAATGTGGCAGGGAAGCCATTTTCCTAAACGCGTCTTGGGCCGGTCTAGGATCTGCTCGACACGCAACAAAAAAGCACATTCATCCGAATCCCCTTCTCTCCCCTCTCTGAGAGCTTGGTTTTGTTTTTAAATCTATATGGCAGGCGACCAAACTGGCTGAGTCAGGCAGCTGGCTGGCCACCAGAAGTAAAAATGCGGTTTTGNCCCGCCCCGCACCCCCGGATTTTTTTTCTCCTTCACTTAGCGACAGTTTCATGTATTGACAACAAACCTCTTTCTGCCTCTTTCGCTCTCAGGGCCGGGACAAGTGGAAGCTGTTTTTTATTTTCGGAATCGGTCTAGGGGGAGAAGGTGCAGGATGGCAGCCTAGTTTTGCCTTCGTGCTTCTGCCTGCAGTGATGCTGCCTGGGAGGAGGGGGAGCTGCCCGGCGCACCCAGGCCTTCGCAGGCTGATGGCAGCATCCGTTCTCGTACTGGCAATGAGATGGAGGGACAGAGAGGTGAGGTGTCTCGCCCAAGACCACGCAGGCCAGGCCTGGGAGGATGGGAGCTGAGAAGCGAGTCTCCCTCGGCCGCTGCCACACAGGAGCCATGCCGGCCGTAGGCTGGCTTTCGGGGGTGGGAGGAGGAGGTGAGAGATGAAGCTTTGTTCCTGAGTGTTTACAAATGCGCCCGTCTCCAGTGGCACAGGTGTGGCTGGTTGAAGTGCACCCTGGAGTCGGCTCTTCCGCTGGGAAGACGGGAGCCAGCAACCCTCCTGCTTGAACGGCCTGACATCTTGTCGAGGGGCGGCCAGACACTGTGTGGTCAAGGGGGGAGCAGGGATGTTCGCCCTCTCCAGCGGCAGGCTGTGCGTGAGCAGCTGGCCGGGTTTCAGGCGCCTCACGCTGTCGGGCCACGCACGACGCGTGTTTCCTGGGGACAGGGGCACAGGCATGTCCTGCGGGCGCTGTTGCAGCGGGGTGGTACGGGAGTTGCCTGCTTGCGCTACGCTGGAAGTCATCACCGGTGAGCAGTAATATTGCTCCCCACAGCTGGGGGATTGCACGGCTCTCTTCCCGCCTGCTGCACCAAGCGCTAGGGTGAAACGGGTGCACTGGAGCACGGGGACTCGTATGTGGACACGAAAGGTCCACAGGTTTGGGAACCCCTGCTTGCCACTGGCAGTGTTCCTGGACCTCCACTTTGGTCTGTTAATTCTCAGGAAGCAGCAGCCCGGCTTGGGAGCTCAGCTTTCCCCTAGGCTTTCAGGGAGGGCACCCATCGCTGTCCCACCTCACGTATCCCTGCACCCCGACGTGGCTGGGCTTGGGTAGAAGCAGGCTGCGTGCACAAGGGGTGGTTTTCTGCCCCGTGGCCCGTGGTTTTGCCATCAACATCTTTACTCCCTGTGCGTCCAACTTTGGTAGCCCCTCTTCGGGCAGCCCTGTGACCCGGTCCCAGGGTGGAGGGGAGATGGCGCAGGGGGTGAGGCAGGTGTGATCCGAGGACTGCCAACCTGGCTCGTCGCTTGTGGCAAGGCCACATCCCAGCCTGAACTGTGTGACAGGTCGTGGGATCTCGCTGCGTGTCCCAGCTCCCGGGGGGGTCACTGGGCACCGGAGCGTGTGGCACCTCACAGGAGTAAAACTTACTGAGCGAACAAAGGAGGCTCTTCTGGGCGAGAGGAGTTTTCACATGCAAATTGGCCGGTTGGTTTCAGAGACAGATTTTCTTAATTTGTATGTTGATTTTTGCTATTTCAAATGCATAAATCACAGCAAATGCTCCAGCCTGACTCTGGCTTCTGTGTACTTCAGCAAGAGGGCTGCATGAGAGCAAGCAGCCGGTTGGCTGCTGTAAGCCATGCGGGTATCTGAGGATACCCGCACCGGTCTGAACTAGTTTGCTGCTTCCTTCGTCATATATCACTGCTCAGTTGCGAGACGTACTTCCAAGGCAGCAAAAGCAGGGAAGGGGAGAAACGTGATTTACTGGTTTTGATTTTAGCAGGAAAGGATGTGATGGGCTAAGAAATGTAAAAAGCAAAATAAATTCTCCAGAATATTTTGCTCCGTTGAAATGAAGGGAACTTAAAGGTGCACAAGGAAGCTTGAGAACACAAGTGGGGAAATGTGCCTGCGAGCTCCTGGTAAGGCTGAGCCTCTTTGCCACATGTCACGTGGGGAATGCAGACGCAAGGGGAATGGTAGCTATGTTAGTCCCTAAAAGATGTGTCTCTCTGCACACGTAGTTGTGCCCCACCTCTTCTCTTGACGGTCGGTGTCCCTGCCTATACTATACAGCTGGAGGCGGCTATGAAAACGCTGCAGTGTGCGTGCATCTGCGGTTCATGCACGAACTGTGATAGCAGGACAGAGGCGGTGAGGAAGAGTGAGAAGTGCTGCTGGGATCTGGTGTTCGTTGGCAGAGATTTCTGGGGCTGGAAGTTGAGTCGAGGACAATGGATGCTGCATGTTTGCTGGGCACTAAGGGAAGGAGCTTTGAGGTCAGGAGGCAGCTGCTGGGGATGCATCTCCCGCATTCGTTTGTGCCTAGTCCTCAGCCTGTCCTCGCTTCTCTTCCCTTCCCCGTCTCTCTTAAGAGCTTGCGTCCGTAGGGTTGAGGAGGTGCGAGAAGAGGAGAGCTCTGTGGCAATACCAGAGCGCCTCTCTGATGGAATAACCGCGCCTGATGCAGCCACGCTTTTTCCTTAAGCTTCTTTGCGGTCATTCACTCGGCAAATGTCCGGGACAGAAGAAGAGCAGGGAATGGTTTGGAAGGGAATATTGTAACTCGGAGCGACCTGCAGATCGCTGGTGCCTGTGGCCGGGTGCTGAAGTGGAGACTGTTACTCTCCACCAAACGTGGAGCACACTGGGGGCCTGAGCTGGTACCGGAGCTATTTGTGTGCAGTGCTTTTGGACCTTGTCTATGTTAGTGGGTACCTCCTTGATTCTGGTGTTTACCTGTTTGCTTTTGGTTTTGCTGGAGAGAAGGAAACAAGACTTGTCAGTTCCATTTTGTCCCGGTCAGTGTCGTTTGCTGGTTCTCAGGCCCTTGCCTGGGTTGCATTGCAAACCTGGGGGGATCTTGAAATCCCATTGCTCTTTCTGAGCAAAAGTTGGGGGGGGAATAATCCTGAAATGGATCTGCTGTTTCAATCCTTTCCGCCTCATGATCTGAAACCTCTGACAAACTGCCTGGACTTCAGCCCCCCATTTACACCCTAGCTGTGCTGTACTCCTCAAAATGCCGGTGCTGCCTTACGGCTGCCTGTGGTGTTCCTCCACCCAACAACAAGGTTTTTAATGTTGGGCGAGCGGAGGAGGGAAGCATCCCTGAGGGACTACTTGACTTCCACACCTGCTTACATTCCGCTCCCTGGGCAGGTGACCGGAGTTTGGCACAGCCTGTTTCTAACCTCATCACCAGGAAAGATGCTTGTAACAAGGTCTGACCTGTGGGCAAACTTTCAACCAAACGCAAACTCCTGCATCAAATCAATACCTGGATCAATGGGGGTTTTTTTCCCCTCTGTCAGAAATAGAGTATAGCTGTGTGGACTCAGTCCGCTGAGGTTGTTTCCCAGCACATCTCCCCGCCAAAGCTTGAAATGAAGAGCTGGAATTTCAAGCTCTTGCCGTTTACACGGTCACCCGAGTTTAAGGTGTACCTGCATTTTAGGCTTCTTGGAAGGTCTTGCTGACAGGTAGTTCTTGGAGCTAGCTGGCTATCTCAAGTACGTCAGCGAGGTGAAAGAGACTGGGCACCTTGGCAAACCCTGAGCAAAACTGTGGTGGTATGTACTTTCTGCCCTCTGCCCTTCCTACCTGTCAGGTTCCCTTTAGAATGCACTCCAGGAAAAGCCAAAGGACGCTTCCGTAGTGCAGCACTCCAGCACGGCAGGCTTGGTCCCTTCCGCCCGCCCACGTGTGCGGGTACAGTCTCGAGGCGGACCCCCGCATTGTTTCTCACCAGTGGGCTCCGTGTGTGTGTGTGTCGGACGAGGAGGCTTAGCCCTGCGTGTGCTGCGTTGCGGCAGGCGTTCCCCGCCGCGTCGCCGTGGGGGTCAGCGACTGGCAGAAACGGAGCACCCTGAGACAGCCCCATCCTGTACCGCAGCCAGGCACTTTTGTGTTTGAGGCTTCGCCTATAGTTTTACTCGTTCTAGAAGGGAAAATCACTCTTGTGGAAGTAGTTAGAGATGAAAACCTAGCTGCATCTGATCCCGGGGCTGTCGTCACTACATGGAGGATGGACACTGGTTGTCCCCTCCCTGTGGCTGTGTGTGCACATCGCCCTGTGATGTGGTGTGTCAGCAGGGCCAGCATCCAGGGCTGAGCTGCTTTGTGATGGTCCCCACTGAATAATGGGTGTTTGAGTATGAGCTGTGCTTGGCACAGAGCAGGTGGGCAGCACTGTGCCCTGAGGATGCTCAGGAGGACAGGCTGCTCCTGGACAATATGGCCAGATTTGGGAGCTGACAGCTCGTTTCCCATTTTGCCTCGTGAGTTCGAAGATGATTGCTGTCTCCTGGATTCGCCCGCGTGGAGTGAGGCTAATGGGCTTGGCAGTCGGAAAGGTGAACCTTACCGATGTCTTTGCTACTTGGAAAGAGTTATGAGAGACTTGGAGCCCGCTCTGCTCCAGGAGAAAGCTCCAGGAGAAAGCTGTTGTGCCTGCAGTAGGAGCCTTGCCCCATCTCTCTCTGTGGAGTGCTTGAGGAAATCTTGCAAGCCCCAGCTGGATGTGAGCAGGGTGGTGTGTCTCCGGCCTCACACAGATCAGGCTTTACTTGCTTTCGCAGCGAGGTTCTGGTGCCCGGAGGTGGGGTTGCTGAATTTGCTGAGCCAAGCGTTGAACGAGAGAACCGGCGTCCTCCCTTCCCTGCTGTGCTGTAGGGTAGGCTCGCTGTCTGGATTGCGGTGCCAGGGCCTGGGGACAGCGGGACCTCGCAGGACAGCCTGGCTCACGCTGAGGCCAAGCAAGGCTGGGCTGCAGTGGGAGAGGTGCCTGGCCGTGTCCTGCAGCGCTGCCGTCCCGCCAGGGAAGAGGGCATGGCCGGACTGCCGTCGCATCCACTGGCAGAGAGGCTTCCACGTTCTCTCACACCCACGCGCTGGTATAGTCGTGCACACGCGTACAGATGCAGGTTCATACCGGCGTGAACATGCTCGTGCGGATTCACATGGATCTGCGGTTGAGCAGGCACACCCACGCCAACATGGATGCAAATAGACCCATGCTGGTGCGGGCCTGCTCGCCATCACAGAGGCAGACGTGTTCGTATTCGCACAGCTCCAGGCTTGTGCCGGCACAGGCGCACGCATACATGCTCCTGCGCTCACACACAGGCGACAGAGCTAAGCCACAGCGCTGGGCTATTTTTGGGAGCACTCCTAAGAATTGCAAGCGTGTTTCAGATGTTAGAGTCTTAGATGGGGGAAAGCTAGAACAGATGGCTGGAGGGTTCAGAGCAGCAGCCCTGCTGAGAACAGATATTTATAGGCAGATTTAACCCTTGTGTGGTCTCCAGAGCCACGTTTAAAGGAGCAGCATCCGAAGCGAACATCGTGGAGCTGAGTGGTGACCTCTGAGGGTGTGCTGTCCTATCTGGTTTCTGTGAGCTGATTATCAGTGTAGTCTGGAAATGCCATCTATGCTCTACCTCTTTCCCGAGCGCAGGGACGCAGCTTCCCCTAGACCATGGAGCCTGGTTTCTATAAGCTTTGGTGAAACTGGGCCGGTCATGCTTATTACTAGCTGTCCGAGCTGGGGCAGTGGGTACTGCGGCTGCCCCGTGCTTACGTGACCAGCGAGACGAGGACAAAGATTGTTTTGTCCCTCTTGCCCTGATTTTTTTCTCCTTTCCTTTTTTTTTTTTTTCCCTTTTCTTTTTTTCCTCTTTTTGCCAGAGGTTACCCAGATTCTTCCTTTTCCTTGTTGAAAGGAGAGATAGTGTTTTCTTTCAGGCATGCTGTCTTGTAAAGAGACACAGATTAAACGCTGCCCTGTCAGATCCATCAGATGTTTTTACCTGCCCTCGTCTTGGGCCCTCTTGCTTGAGTACACAGGGAAGAGCAGAATCCATCTGCAGGCTGCCCTGGTTTGTTGAACAGAGCTGGCTGCAAAGTGGGGAGCACAGCACGTTTGCGTTGACAGATCTATTTGCAGCCCTTTCTTTGAGAGCAGCCAGCTTCTTGTTTGGGACCTGAAGTAGTGTTGTATTTAACTTGTATGGCGTGTCTTGAAGTGGGCTTGGCAGAGCTGAGTAACAGCAGCAGGAGAGCGCGATCTGGGGGCAGGGAAGAAAGTTATGCCCTCAGGTGGGAAATGTAAAGAAATGACAGAATAGTTATCTGGGAGTTGCAGGGGAGAAGGCTCCGGCTCTGAAAGCATGAACCGGGGTGCAGACCTGGGGAGCTGCGTGAGTCCACTCAGGCTCTGGGAGTCAGTCCGGCGCTGGGAAAATCAGGGAGCAGTGGCACCCCCAAGCCAGTGTGGGACACCAGGAGGCTGGATAAAAAAGAAACAGGGATGGGGACTGCTGGCAGAGTTGGTGCTGCCAGGTCAGGGAACTGCACTGGCCTGTGTTTGTGCTCCTGAAAATGGGGAGATGGAGTCGAGTTGTGAGATCGGGGAAGAAGCTGCAGCGTCAAGTGGGAAAGGACACATCTCCCACACAGGTAGGCAGTCGGTCCCGCAGGGTTCGAGCTGCAGTGGTTGTGCACAGCAGCACGCATGGCGTGCACCTGAGCTCTGCCTTCCCCCTGTCGGGCCTTGGACTAATCCAGATGTTTGGAGCTGCACTCCGCAGCATTGCCTGCAGGCTCGCGCCCAGCACAGGGGTCCTGGGGAGGCAGTGCTGAGCGGTACAGGGCTGTTTTCCACTTCCCTCTGCTCTGCTACTCTCCTGTGGACCAGCCGGAGCTGCTTCTGATGTTGGAGGCGGCACGCAGCGGCTGTAAGTCAGGCTGTTAGTCCGCAGTCAGGTTCCTGGGCAAGGGTTTCACACAGATGCTCAGTGTACACTTCAATGAGCCGAGTTTGTTGTTGCGTGCCCTGGTCCCATGCCCGAGGCTTGAGGCTCTGCAGGAAAGTCTGGGAGTGTGACAGAGTGCCAGCCTTGCCTTGGCGTAGGACTTCCCAGCAGTGCTGCCGCTATGTCGGGGATCAGCTCTGTCTCTTGGGGGAGGTGAATTTGGAGCATCCCGAGTTCTCTTTGCACTGATGTGCTGGGGCCGGGAGATGCAAATCTGTAGCAGAGTGGGAGTATGTTGGAGCTGCTTGCTCCCTTGCTTATTCATCCCAGTTTCAGACTGTGGAGGCTTGGAAAGCAGTCACTGTCATCCCCCCCCATATGTGGTTGTGTTCTCACTGCTCACGTGCGTGTGTCAAGTTGAGGAGTTCTCAGGTTCCCCAGAGGCTCTTGGTCCCAGGTCAGCGCTTGCACCCGCCACCGAAATGTGACTTTGGGGTGAGAGAAACCTGGTTCGTCTGGCTCCAGTCTGCCCGTAGCACATCCTGAGAGCGTAGCTGATCCTGCTGGAGACCCAGGTGCGGTACTAGCAGCACTGGCAGGGCTGAGCAGCCGGCTCGCAGTCTGGTCTGCTGCACGCTGGTGGCGGCTGGCAGCTTTGCGCCTGGGGCTGTCTGACTTCATTTTGTACCCAGACAAATTGGTAGGAGCGAGGTTGCTCGGCAGGGCCACCGGCCACGCTGGCATGGTGTTCCTGTGGCTGGGCTGGCCCTGTTTTCTTCCAGGGCCCATGGGAAGGGCCGGCAGCCACCGCTCTCCTCCTACCTGGTGGAGGAGGAGAGTGCGTGGCAGTAACGACCCACCCAGTGGGTAACTGCCAGTCCCGGGATCTGCCCACACTTGCCTGGCCTCCCACAATGGCCCCATTGTTCCAGAGAGGGCAAGGAGGAGGCTGCCTGCAGCTCCCTGGGCATCGTTAACCCTCTGCCTGCCAGCAGCAGGCTGCAGGGTGAGCGTGGAGCTGGAGGTCCCGTGGGCGGGTGGAGGAGCTCCCAACCACCCTTGAGTACGAGACGGGGAGCTGCAGGGGAGTGCCAGCCTCTCTCTGCCAGCTGCCTCCAAACCCACCAGTTGCTGCTGTTTTGAGGACAGCTAGCACACGCCTGTGGTGAAGACCTACACGGCGAGGCAGGGCCCTGCTGAGCCTTGGTTTCCTCTGACAAGGCATAGGGAGGCTCTCTGCCTTTCTTTCAGGCTGCTTGCTGCTGTGACCTTGCTCTGGGAGCAGACCTCATCCAGCCCCGGCACGGCCGCCAGCGGCTGCGTTGCCTTGGCCCGGACGCGCGTGCCAGAGCAGGACGTGTCTTTAGGAATGGGACGTTTGGGGTGTTGGGGTGCTAATTCCAGTGGCTGAGGTATCGGTGTGGAAGCAGTTTAAAGCGATTCCAGCCTGATCAAAGTGCCTTCTTCCTTCCTGTCCTGTAACGTGATCACCGGCCAACGAGCTGCTCGTGATCTGCTGCAGCTTCTGGTTCCTGTTGTTGTAGAGGCGCAGCCTTGGAGGGCACAGGCATGCCTCGCCGGTGTGCTCACGCTGCCGGGGTGCAGGCTCGGAGCCAGAGTGCGATGTCCGTGTGCCTGCGAGGACACCGAGTACCCTGTCGTTGGCCAGAGGAGCCGGACGCCCGTGTCCCTCTCTGCTGCCCAGCTCTGCACTGCTCGTCTTTTGGGAGCAGTGATGCTTCCCTGCAGCTTTCTGCTACGCTTGCTTCCCCGTCAGCTGACTCCAGGGATTATAGGGCTGCCTCGGCAGCACCCCTGCTCTGTCGCAGATTTCCTCTCTAGAATCCGTGGGATGAGGGAGAGGAAGAGGCATTTGGCTGGCATGCCAAGACTGCATACGGGAAACTTTCTGGCCGTCGGTCTTCAGAGATGTTGATCCCAGCGTGTCATGTGCTAGCTCAGAGGCTTGCGAATTGGCTCAGTAATCCTGACGGCCGAGAACTTTGAAACCTTATAGATACTGTGCGAGCATCACCAATTAGTCCCAGTGCAAACCACACAGCTAATTTGCTTGCATCGTAACCTAAACAGCTACCCTGTTTCTGAAAGATCTGTTACCTCTGCTTCTCCCGCTAGGTAGCCTTTGCGCTCTTCCCCCCTCCTTTGTACCCCGGTCTTTGTTGATGCAATAACTTTTCGATATGTTCTGTTTTTTAAATGACGGCGTAACTAGAGTTGAGTGTGGGGGGCCAGGGGCCGAGCTGGGAGCGCTTGACGGCCCCAGTTCCTGTACCAAGTGCAAACAAAACTGCTGCAGAGCTTGATGGGGCCGAGTCCGGGCAGCTGGGCTCTGGCCACAGAGACCACTGCAAACCCCAAAGCCTCCTGCGAGCCTCTGGCATGAGGGCTGGAGGAGCGTCAGAAGCCCGTGCTCACTCTGTGCATCGTAAGTTAATGAGACCTCTCTGTCCTGGTGGAGGAGAGGGGCTTTCTGGGGGCAGCCCCCAGGACAGATTGCTGTGTGGTCCCTCCTTGCTGTCTGTGGGTGTACGGCTGCTGTTAAACAGGGGTCTCGCTGCCCCCACCCCCCGCAGCGGCCTGCAGTTAGTGAGATGAGGCGATTTCTGACTCTTTCTGCCCGTTTCTTGTAGGGTGGCTGGAGGCCTGGGTCAGGGTTAGATCACTGTGTCTCTGGAGGAGCTCGGTGAGCTGTGGGAGGGTTTGTAAAAGGGCAAAATAGCCCCTGGGACTCGGGGCTAGGTCTGCGGGGAAGGCCGTGCCTTTTTGCACACACCACCCCCCCCCCAAGCGGGAGAAGCTGGGGAGTTTCAGCCCGAGGTGCGGAGGAGGCTTCTGGGAGGTGAACCATGGCGAGGAGGTAGAGTAGGTGCCCTTCTGGGGCACGCAGTGGGGAAACCCCTTTCCTCCTCCCCTCTCCTCCAGGTCTCTCCCTCCTTCTCCAGCCCAGTGCCGGAGTCCCTGTACTGGCCGCAGGCAGCTGCCACCGCTCTGCGGCAGGATCTCCGCTGCCCGCGCCGATCCGATCCGCGCTGGGGAAGGTGAAGGGTTTCCCAGGGTGGAATTTCCTGCGAGGCAGATGCACGGCCGCTTCCCCCCTGACCTTAAACCCCGATGTGCCTTAGTCATGATGGCATGCAAATACGAGGCGGCGGGGTGGGGGCTGGAGGGAGCTGCTGGGAAAAGGAAGTGACCTCAGCCGGGGTTTAAATATAGAGCCCAGGCTCGGCTGCGTGCTGGGCCTGGTATTTATAATCCTGGAGGAGCGGTCGGCGACTCTCTGCGTCTCTTCTGAGGTCCGGGCTGGCAGAGGGCAGCGTAGGGGCAAGGTGCCGGGGCAGCCGGCCTTGCTTTCCCCCCCGGGTCTTTCCCTGCATTTCTCTGTCGGCTCCCCCTCCCCAGGTGAGCTGGGGTACCTTCGTGTGCTCCCGTGCGTAGACTCAGTGCTGCAACCTGGGCGGTTTGATGGCCCGCAGGTGCTCCTGCCTCTGCTTTTGCTGCAGGTGTGTCCTTTTAGGTTGCATTTAGTGCCAGGACTGGGTGCAGGAAGGGAGCCCAGCTCCTCCCCAGCTCACGTCCATCCATTTCAAGAGCAAGCCGAGAACCCTGGGACACTGAGCGATGTGAAAAATGCATATAGTCCCGTCAAAGTAGGGCTGTCAGACCAAGCCTTCCCGTGCGTGGCTTAAAACATCTTATTTCCTCTGCCGTGAGCCTCCCCAAAGGCAAAGCTGCTTGTCGCACTGCTGGTCGTACCGTGCGGTGCAGCTGGGGTACACGGCATTGAGAGGTGGCAGGGGTGTCCCTGCCACACAGGTTTCTTCCTGCCGTGACTCTGTCTGCAAAGATCGTGCCCTTCTTCAGGCTGGAAAGTGGCCTGAGCTTGCGTTGTCAAGGCTCAAAGGGAGAGCTGTTGTTCTGGGGGAGATTTTCTGCAAGGCGATACAGGATGTCTCACCCTTGCTTGCAGCGTGTGCAACAGGCGTCTCCGTGCTGCCTTCATCTGAGGAAGCGGGCTGAGCGTCCGCTGCAGGGCTACAGTGCGTAGCTCTGCCCTCCGGAACACCCCTCCGCATGCTGCGGAGTCCCCGGTGTGAGGGCCGGGGTGCAGAGGAAGGCTGAGGTCCGGGCGCAAAGCCCCTGCGCCAGCCCGGGTGCCTCGGCGCTGGCGGGAGGTGCAGCGAGTTTGGCCGTGCTCAGCCCTGACAAGGCTGCGGACGCCCTGGGTGATGGTGACACCTAGTGGCTTCGTCCCACAGTCTCCACCTCGGGCCCAGAGGTGGGGCGCTGGGTGCGACACCCCAGAAAACCTCCTGGTGCTTCCAGACACCCGGCGTGAAGCTGGACCAGCTGCGGGCACCCGACCCCACGGTGCTCGGGAACCCTCAAGTCTCTGGCTTGCAGAGAGTGGGCAGGGAACGGACCAAGTGCGATGTCCTTGTTGACGATGGCTAGTCCGTCACAGGGTCCTGCAGAGAGGCTTTCTGCTAAAAAGAAGAACAGAAACTATTGTGTTAAAGCTCGGGAGCTCCTCATGAAGCTCTAGCATTGCTAGCTTCCAATCCTGCACGCTGCTGGCATCTCATGGGCTTCTTTAGTTATTGCCAAAGGATCCTAAAGCAGTTACTGAACTCTAGACACAGCTGAAAGACCATCCTCGTAGTCTTAGCTGCACCAGGCATTTACCCGACACGCGTGACCCTAGGCAAGTCTTGGCTCCCTTGCGATTCTTGTGGGAAAAGTGGGTATTCAAGGTCTCGGCTATGAGCCCTGCTGCTCAGGAGAGCTGGTGTAGCAGAGGGCAGTGTGAGGCACAGCTCACCAGGTAGGCTTTTTAGCGTTACTCACCCAATCCCAGTAACCCCGGGGCGCAAACACAGTGGGAATTGCCCGAGGATGCAGTGCATGTAGCAAGTGCACAGGGAAGTCTGTGCTGTGACCCTGCATTGCAGCCTGCAGTGTTATCTGTCAGAAGTGTTTTCACAGGGAAACCGCCCCCTTCGTGTGTAGGTGAGCTTGGCTTTGTGCACCCCAGCACGGCCGTGCTGTTGCGGTCCGGGATGGTCTCCTGTCCTGAGCTGCATGTGATGGGGCAGCTGCCGGTGAGCAGTTGAGGGGGTCGGGTGCAAGGTGCCTGCTGCAGAAGTTCTGCGTATCCCACCGTTGCTACCTGCCTGAGCCACGCCGCTGGCATCTACGGGCTAAGATCCTCGAGGCATTTATCAAAGGCTGTGTGGGGGTGTCCAGCTGTCACAGCAGCCCGTGACTCTGGCCAGATTTTACATACTGCGGGAAGAGATCCTGCCTCAGAAGAAATCGAAGCTCACTGAGCAGCAGCGGCAGTACCTTTGGAAGAGATTTCTGGCTTTGCTCCCTGACCTACTAGATGCTGTCACACCACTGCAGCCTGCCGAGCTGCAACGCGCAGGTGGCTGTGCGAGCCTGCACGTGGGGCACCCGGAGCTTCCCGCAGGTCTCTCGCTGACCCGTCCCCGGCGGGTCACACGAGCTGGTGTATGAAATAATTCGTCGTTATCATCCCAATAGAGCCGCATGTGACTGTCGAGTAATGTCTGGCACATGCAGGGTTTCTGTAGGGAACGTGCCAGTTGGACTTGGAAGCTGGAAGGATCTGCAAATTTGGTGATAGACCTGGAGACTCCCTGAGCACAGGACAGGCAGCCAGGCTCTGCCTGGGGGTGCAGTCAGCAGCAGAAGAGTGGGAGAAACTGTTGAGCTGGGGGCAAGGAAATGCTGAGAAAAGCTCTTCTAACGCAGATGGATCAAAGCCGCGACAGGAGAAAGGTGGTAGGGTGCGGGGCAGAAAGCATTCCCGATTCACCTCGCTCTCTCCGAGCCTCAGTTTCCACCCGTGTTGTGTGGGAATGTCCGTCCCTAGGTGAAAGGGAACGTGAATCTGAGGTTTTGTCCTACTAAAGACCTTTGAGACTCGTGGCCCAGCAGCCTCGCTGAAGTGCATCGTTCCCGAGGCAGCTCCAAATGGCAGGAGATCAGCAGGGCCTGCCGAAATGACTGTGGGAACTGCTAGGACTCAACAGAGCATTAGGTTCTCTCGGCAGGTCTTTTAGAACCCTCCCGTACAGCTTGTGAGGGTACCACCTTTTCTGCCATTTAAAAGGGTGTGAGAAGGGTCCAAGAAATGAAGAGAAGTTGGAAACGGGCTTCTCCGGGCCATCAGCCTGACGGCCTAAGAGCAAGATAATTTCATGACGCATTCAGAACAGACAACTCTTTGTCAGCGGAGCGTTGCCCTGTGGATCTCCCTGCGTCCCAGTTGATGTCTCTGAGCCTGGCCGGCCGAAGCAAGGCTCACGTGAGAACACCTTTAGCAGTAGCAGCCTGGGTTGAGGCTGTTCTCGCTGGTGATAAATGCGCTCGGGCGAGTGCTCCCGTGCAGGGGTTAGGGAGATGCTCCTGCAATCGTTGGTTGCTAAATAGTGTGCTGGCTTGGAGCTGTGCTTGTCGGGCTCGGGTGGGTTCCAGGGCTCGTCTGGCTGTTAGAGCCCATCGCTGACTCTTGGCTGGAGCTGGCTGGGCGACAGCAATGCTGTTTGCTACTGTTTGTGAGGGTTTTGTTTCTCACTGGAACAGACTCAAAACCCATTGAATAGTCTTGCGAAAAGGATTGTTTTGGAACAACCATTTTTGCATGGAAAAGGTCAAGTTTCTGATTCTGGTCTTTTTCTCACATCAGAAATGGTCTGAGAGTCTCGGACTTCAGGAATCTTGTTTCTGGAAAGTCCGTCGTAGTCTTTGCGTCTGTGAAATACTCTGACTTTAATGAAATAGTATGGTATTTCTTTGGAGGTGTTCCAGCCCCTTCTGCTGTTAACCCTGGGAGGACTGGTAATCTAGGAGTGGTGTTAGGCAGTGTGCCCATGATCTCATCCAGACTTGGGGTGAGAGGTATTTCGGGAGGGGGCAGCGGGTCTTTGGCGTCTCTCTGTTCGCTGTTCTCTGCCTAATGCCTTTCTTCAAGAAGCCCTCGAGTTTGCTTAGGACCTCTCTTTTCCAAAGGCAAGGTGTTCCGCTTGAGTTTGTGGCGGTGTCCGCAGGGTGTTTTGGATCGGGCTTGTCCCAGGATTGCCGCTTGTAGTGAGCGGGTGGGTGGTATCAGCCTAGGCGATGCGCTTAGAGGGTGTCTGCAATGGCAACCTGGTCTCGTTACTTCCTGGACCGGCGGGCGGAGAGGGGCTGGGTGACTTTCTGCTCCTTGCATCACTCTGTCACGACCCGTCTTGTACGTTGGGTGTTTGCGAGCTGCGGGGCATGTCAGCGCAGCTCGGGAGGCCTGGGTTCTGGTCTTCGCTGTGTATGTGCAAGTCGGTAGTCGTCTGAGTTTCGCAAGAGCTCTCCCCAGCATCTGATAGGAGGGAGGTGCGGCGAAGCTCCTTCCTTTTTGAATCATGGTGACTCTGGTTTCCTGGCTTCCTCTCTCGCCCTTTCTCCCGATAGGGATAGCACAGCAGCACTGTCAGCCAGCACCGAGACATGGAAGCTGCGGGGCAGGCGGGCTGGCGGCTGGGAGGCTTTCCTGCCCCATCGGGAGGCAGGCACAGGCTCCGCATTCTTGCGGCAGCGTTGGGAATCTGTGTTATCGTCCTTCGGAGCGAGCGGGAGCATGATTCACCAGAAAGTCCTCTGGGAATGCAGTGGGGTTTCAGGTTTCTTGAACTATCGGCTAGCAATTCCGGGATTGGGAATATGTCAGCCCAGTCTCTCCTCGCCTGGAGCTTCCTCCTCCCCCTCTGCTGCTGTTCAGACCTTACCGGAGGAGGCTTACTGAAAGCAGTTTCTGTTGTTTTGCTTTGAGGTTTCTTGTCTGCTGAGGTCCCAGTCTTTGATTTAAAGCTGTGGCTTTTCAGATGTACCAGGCGCAAATACCCTCTGCGTTTAGATGTAGCAGCGCTTCGTTCAACAGAGATATTTGTTGGGCCTTGTAAGCCTCCCTCCTTGCATGAGGTAGGCTGGGTTGTTCCCCCATTTAATGACGGGCGAATCGAGGCACCCAGAAACGGTACGTCTTGCCCAGGGTCACCCATGGAATCAGTGGCAGCCGGGGGTAGAAGCCAGGAGTCTCGGCTCCTTGCTTTAACCACTGCGAATGAACTTTGCTATTGTCTTACCCACTCCAGGCCAGGAGTTTTAGTGTTGCTAAATTGCAGAGGGAGCCAGATTGCTGTGCAATCTCCTTTTTGTCATGTTCTTTTCAAGATGTTTTGGATCGTTTGTCTCCCCGCGTGTCAGTGTATCTACTTTCTAATTAATTCTCTTCTGTGGCCCAGATGTGTGGCATGCTTGCTGGAATCCAGTTTGAATCTAGGGGCGTGTGCAAGGAGCTTACAGCAATCGAGATGCCTATCGGCATGCTGCAACCAGACAGATGGGAGGCCGGGGAGGATCCCCGCTATGCATCTGCAACAGGATCCAACTGTTGCTACCCCCGAAAGCAGAGCAGAATCCACAGGCAGCTGCTTCTGGCATTTCTCCCATTAGGAGCTGCAAGGTCGGTCTCAGTGAAGTCTGGAAGAGGAGCGCTTCCTAAGGTTGAGCCAGGGCCCCCCCACCAGCCCAGGGTGGCTTTCTGCCCTGCAACTAGCTGAGGCAAGGCATTGGATGTCCTCCCTGGAGCACCAGCCTGCTCCCAAAATGAAGGAGGAAGGTCAAGATGACCCCAAAATGTAACGTTCTGGAGGGACCTCGCAGCCAGTGAGGCTCATCCACGCTGCACACAGCGTCTGAAGGCTTCGTCGTGGCGGCTGCCAGGTCCTTTGGGATCGATGCGTGTGTTCCCTGCAACCTGACCTGAGAACTAGAGGGGTAGGGGGTGCATCTCGAGCGTTAGTCTCTGGACTCTGCAGGCGCTGTCCTAGCGGGGCCCCGGTTTCCTTCCTCCCTCCCCAGGGCACTCGCATGCCTGTGCTGTGCTGTACTAGGGGTTGTGCCGCGATGCTGCTGAGCGTTCGCATTTTCAGTGAAGCACCTTGGGATCTTTTGAATGCAGTATCGTGTCCGTGCGGACGTGCTACAGGCAGACCTGCATCTCCCAGCCTATCGCCAATATGGATGGCGGCGGTAGCACCTCCTCGGCTGGTCTAGCCAAGCCCTGGTGTTGGTGCGTTTGTGACCCTCAGGACTGCGGTGCGGCGCGAAGATCGCCGAGTGTGGCGCAGCAGGCGGGGGCTCTGGGCCACCGGCAGCGGGAGCTGCTGCAGGGCTTGCTTTCTGGAATGCTGTCTGGCAGCAGCCTCTTCCAGCGGGGCTGAAGGCTCCCTGCGGCTGGCCAGCCAGCGGCTGCAGGCAGCGTGTGTGCTTAATGCTGCAGCTTGTGCCATATGGACCTTCTCCTCCTCCCCGCTTGCCCTCTCCGTGTCTCCTTCCCCGCTCTGCTCCCCTCCCCCTGCGAGCGGTTTGACAGAGCAATTGGGCAGGCACTGGGACGGCAGCTCTGACATAAATCTCTCCTGGTGTGGAATGAGGGGTATAAATATCCAGAGAGTGATGTGATCTTTCCAGCTGCTATTAATAGGTCCCTGGAGAACAAGAGCGAGCGAGCGAGACTGGCTGACACTTAAAGGGCTAGCAACTCCCTTATGCGCTGTGAAAATTAATCAGCGCTGTGGCTCACCATCTTCCTCCAGGCTAGAGCAGAGCCCTCGCCAAGGTGCGTGGGGAGGAGGCGGAGGAGGAGGAGGAGGGAGCAACTAACGACTCGCTAGTTAGGAAGCGGTGATAGGCCAAGCTGTGCACGAAGGATCCTACTAACTAACGAGGAATGCCTGGGCGGGCTGTGCGATAGCACTGTTTGTGCAGGCTGCCCTTGGTCGGGTGACGCGGCGTGCCAGCTAGCCAGCCACCGGCTCAGCCTTGCCCTCACAGGGAGGCAGGTGCCCAGAAGTCCCTTTTGCAGGCTGGGCACTCGCTGGCCGTGGACGGCAAGCTGCAGCCTGCGCCTTGTGGCGATCGCCGTCTTTGGGGGATTGTGGGTCTGCCAAGTGTGCTTTGCTCTTCGCTTGCGTGCTGTTCTGGGTACGGTGTTTCGCCCTAGCGGAGCCAGCGCTTGGCTTTTGCCGATGGTGTGTCTTCAGGCCCGCCTTCGGCAAGCCAGGAGCAGCGTGCATACTGCTGCTGAGCTCTTGCGGCAGTATTTAGAGATGCGGGGTTTGGTCTGGAGCCGGTGCTTCCTGTCCCTGGGTGGCAGGAGAAATCTGTGCGCAGCACCTGGCCTGCGTGGTCCAGATGGGAGAAGCAGACCACGGGCCCAGAACCCCCGCGTGCTGGGAAACTTCTCCGCCTGCACACAGGAAAGGTTCTTGAGTGCGTTGTGGGGGTGTCATGCAAAGCACATAGCGGACGTAAGCAAACAGAGAGTAATACCTCAACTTCCATGAACACGTGATTTACTCTCCTTCCCCCCTGCTCCCCGGGGAGTAGAGCAGGCTGTGACAGGCAGTGGGGGGTCTCTGCAGCTTTGGGGACACCGGCTGGGGTAGTGAGGAGGCTATAGCAGAGGAACATGGGGGCCCTGATGCAGGAAGAGTTATGTGCTCTGGATGAAAGCAAGCCAGGAGTAGTTCTCATGGGGATGTGCACCTTTTTGCGCTGGGACTGTCCCCGAGGGCTTAGCAGTGAATGCGGTTCAGGCCAGGAAGAGTCAGTGTGTGAGAGCTGCCCGTGTCCGAAGGTCAGGGACGTCCTCTGCCCGCTCCGGTAGCCCCTGAGGTGAGGCTAGCTGATGTCCCACACTGCCTGTGCCATGCTGAAGAAGGCTACTTGCTGCAAGTAGGAGGTACTCGTAGGCCAGAAGGGATGCACCCTGCAGTTACCAGGCTTGTCTGTCGAACTGAGGGCTGGTAGCAGCCTTCCAGAACACGCAATGTGCTCAGGTACTGTGGAGCTGCATCCCAGTCATCTCTAGTGCCCATGCAGAGCTCCGAAGGGAAGAATCCCAGCGCGAGCCTAAAAGACTCTGCCAAGGCAAACAGATCCTGCAAGGGGGGCTGCTGCAGCATTGCTCAGCTGTGTGCACGTCCTCCGGCCCAGAAGCCTGCGTGCTCTGCCCTAACCGCCCCTTCCCTGAAACGCTCTGCCTCAGCCTGCGGGGCTATTCAGAAAGCTGGGCTGGGTCTGGAGCAGGAGAGCCTCACCCTGCTATCCCGGCAGGCCTGTGGCACGTTGCATCATCCTGCTGGGCTGGAAGCTGCCGCTGAAGTGGATGCTCCCTCACTCAGGGCCTTGGAGCAGGAGCTGGAACCGTCCCTCAGGCCTCTGGGAGAGACAGGGATACCGCTTAGCTGATGAGTGCCTGCACTTTCCGGCTCTGCCCTTGCCCTGCAACCCACCGCCTCCTTCTCCTCAGCTGCCTCAACCTTCTTAGTCCTCCCCTGCCCCATCCCAGCTTTCTCTTTATAGGCTTGCATCAGGACCATTTTCTGTCTGCTCAGTTGTCTCCTGCCTGTTCTGCAGAGCAGAGGAAGCGTACTTAGCAGCAGAAGGGGTCCCTGAAACCAGTAGGGCACCAGATTTCTGTTCAGGGTCGCAAAGTTGTCTGATCCCTGGGAACGCCTGCAAAATAGCTCTATGGGTCCTTCCGCTCACCAAAGGGCCCGGCTGGCACGGGGCACCCTGTTCTCGTCATGGCCTTGGAAGCGAGGGCTTTCGTGTCCGTGCCTGTGCCTTGGAGCGCTGGCAAGCCTGCCAGGCCTGGGTGGGAGTTTGCCGCCTCTCCGCACGCAGCTAACTGCAGAGCAGGATCCTTTGCTCGAAGGGGCCAGGGCTAATGCTCGGCACGAGCAGCTCTGGGTTGTGCCCTGCCGCAGGCTTTGTCTGGCCCTGCGACCAAGCAGCAGCCCCCAGCGCCCCGGCCCTGGGCAGCGCCCCTGGCAGCTGCGCCCGCGCGAGGGGCACCGTGCTCACTCGCTGCCCTCTTCTCTTGCAGGTTTCTGACCGAAGGGCCTGGGAGCTCCCTCCACTGGCGCTGTGGGAAGCTTTAGCCAATCCAATGCACCCTGACAACAAACTGCCCAGCCATGGCAAGGCAGGCAGCAGCGGTGCCCCGGCCCAGCACCACAACGTGAGCCAAGCACCCACCTGCAACCTGGGCTCTAAGGGTGTGGGGACGGGCAGCCATGGCGGCAAGGCCACTCAGATCTCCCCTGGCAACTCTGGACTGAAAAACAGCCAGAACACTGTCCCGAACTTCAGCTCCTTGAAGGGCAAGGTGAAACGGGAACGAAGCATCTCGGTGGACTCCGGAGAACAGCGAGAAGCCAGCACCCCTTCCCAGGACGCAGAATCAAAAGGTAATGCTCTCCTAAACCTTGCCTCAGCACGTCCTCCTCGCAGTTGCTCCGAGCGTCCTGGCGGGACCTGGGATGGGAGCAGCTGTGAGCATCTTGGGTTTCTGTGTTGCGGCTTCTGTCCGGGCTTGTCCTGGCTGCCTCTGCGTCTTTGCATCACTGCTTGTCGCATCCACGGTTTTGAGACCGGAGCGGCTGAGCACTGTCTTTACGTTTCATCCCCTAAGCTGTGTGTCACAGCGAGAATCTGGGACTCTGGTTTTCCAGGGGCTACTGGGGCCAGCTAAGCAAGAGCATGGCTCACTGAAACTGCACCAAACACCTCTGCTTTGCAACGTGCAGACTTTCAACTTGGGACCGAGTTGAGTTGTTTTCTGTCTCCTTGCTGTTGGCAAAGAGCTGCCTTTGTGGTGTTCTTGCAGCTGCCCGACGACTCGGTCGTGGTTAGCGAGGAGGTGCTGCGAGGCTCGCTGTCTGAACAGTTCTGTGGTTTCGTCAGCGATGGATGACTCTTGTGTTACAGCACGTGGCTTCTGGAAAAGGGCTGAGTCAGTGCTTCCAAACCCTCTGGCTTCCCTGTCCTCACCAGCCTTCCCTGTAGCCTCCTCCGTTCCACCGAGCTCCATGCTCAACGGCTGCATGGGATGCTTGAGCATCTTGCGGGGGTTTGTTGAAGGAGAAATCCCAGCGGTGCCCTTGGCTCCAACCAAGACTCGCACCCGGTACCCGAGCGCAGAGACACTGTTCTGGCTCTTGGCCCTAAGCATTTAGTTTCACAGCCAAAGCTGTGTTGCTCGACGGGCTTAGGCCAGAGCCGTGCCTGGGAAGAATGGGTAGAATGTACCTGAACAGACCTCCTGCCCGCAGGAAAGCTTTCTCCCCACTGCGTTGCGGGGTTACTGCATGCCACTGATCATTAAGCATTTGTAGCTTTATCCCAGTACTGTCTTGTAGCCCAGACTTCTGCAGGAAAACTTAATATTAAAACGGCTTCATCAGGAATGCCTGAATCTCCTATGTTCCTGCTGCAGCGCAGTGACAGATTGTGTGAATGTGGCCTGGAAACTACTAGATGATGTAAAAAAGGGAGGCCAGACAGCGTAGAGTTAAAGCACAGGACTAGAAGTCGCCCATCCTGTGTCTGATGCCTTGCCCCAAGTCCCTGGGTGCCTTTAGGCAAGCCACTTCCTCTCTGAGCTGCATCAGCCCTGTCTGAGAAACGGAGGGAGCATCGGAGTTTCCAGAGGGCCTAAAGGCCCCTGCCTGATTGATGTCTGCCAGAGGCTCTCTGTCTCTTGTTCCTACAAAGGATGTGAGCGTGCTTTCCCGTTCCATTTTCAGGTTTTAATTGCTAAATCACAGACCCCTTAAATTTAGGGTTAATGTCCAAAGCTCTCCAGTTTGGAACAGCCGTTGGACGTGTCCTGTGTTTGCAGACTCCTTTCAGACGGTAAGAAATACATCTCGTTCTGAATGGCTAGCTCTCACAGGGGAGTCTCACCGGGTCTGGCTGCAAAGTCAAGGAGCTCAGACTGAGCAGATGCTTCAGGATCTTTACCGGGGCTGGGCAGATGTCGATGTAAGGCTTCTCGCCCAGTGCACGGCCTCAGCCTTCCCACCCCTGCCAGGTCTCCTCAGCTCTTCTGATGGCTCTGTCCCTTTGCAGGTGAGGTGGCTCCTCGTAGCAAGCGACGGTGCGTGCTGGAAAGGAAGCAGCCGTACAGTGGGGACGAATGGTGCTCTGGGCCAGACAGCGAGGAAGACGACAAGCCCATCAGCAGTGCACACAGTGAGTGTCTACCTCCTCACCAGCTCAGAAGCTTGAATAAAGCCCGGTCCTTCCTGCAGCTCGGCAGGGCAGATGGCACTGGCACCTCTCGCTTTGCCTTTGTGTGCTGACTTAGCCAGGCATGTGGCGTGGTGGGCCATTGCAGTTGGCGGTCGTTGTGCTGGGAGAATGTTTGCGGCCACGCAGTGAGTGAGGTGTGGGGCCTACTTTGTGGGGATGCTGCCGAGATGCTGGAGGAGAAGGTGTTGAGGTTGAATGTCCCTGCTGTACCTTGCTCCGGCCACGCTGGCAGCAGGATTGCCGGGCAGCCAGGCCATGCGACACGCGTTGCCCTTGTTGCAGCAGCTAAGTCTGTGCCAGGCCATCCACCTGGCTCTCCACAGCTGCGCTTTAAAGGCAACTGAGTCTGAAGAGGCTCTCGGGGTCTTGACAGGGGTTCAGGCAGGGCTGAGCTGGCCAAGGTGCGCACCGTTTGGGGCAACAGATTGTAGGTCTCTCCTGTTTTCCAAAAGCATCAAAACTGTTTGAGTTTCGGTATCTAGAATTCGGTTTCCTTTCCAATTGCAACAGGGAGAATATCTGAGAGAACAGGGCAAGGTCCTGTGGGGCCCAAGGGCCGCAGCTGATGGAGAGCATGGAAGCGCGTAAAACCAAGTAGCGGGCGGCCTTTGTGCCTGCCAGTGCACTGTAGCCATCCCCTCCAGGACGTTCGCTTGTGCCCCTCTGCCCAGCCCGCAACCCTGGTGGGAAGGGGTGGTGCCGCCTCCCTGCCGCGGCCCGGACCAAGATCTGCCTAATTAGAGCAGGTCAGGGTGGGGCTGTCCGGGGACCAGGGCTGGCGAGCGAGGCAGGACGTCGTCGTGCATCCCGACGCCAGGTTGCCGGTGACGTCTCTTCTCTTTAAATGCTGCTGTGCTGGGGTTGGGCTGCTGGGGCTGGTGTTCGGTGGGTCTGCTGGGAGGAGAGCAGGCGAGCCCGCCCTGGGGGATGCGGTGTGTGTGCGGGGGTGCGCGCCTGCGTGGGCCGGTGTGGGCCTGCGTGGGCCGGCGTGGGCCTGCGTGGGCCTGTGTGGCCTGCGTGGGCCTGCGTGGGCCTGCGTGGCCTGCGTGGG
>VYZV01012642.1:4734-30472 GCA_013401275.1 Pandion haliaetus | reverse complement strand
GTAAGCAGCAAACCCCGTCCGGCCTCCGCTGGCGTAGGGCCGGCCTGTCGCACCTGCCTGCTGCGGGCTGCACTTGAGTACGAGAGAGCTGGACAGACCTGCGTCTCGTAGGTCGCACAGAGTGGGTCCCCCCCGAGGTTCAGGAAGTTTGCTGGCAGCTACTGCTGGCGGGCAGACTTGGTCTGAAACGCACGCCTCCTCCCAGCGATGCCCAGCGCCGCGTTCTGCGACCCACGCCGTAGAGCACGTTTGGTCAGCATCCAGCGAAAAGATTCACCCAAAGCAGTGTGGACCGCTGGTCTGAGTTGGAAGTTTCCAAGGGGCTGGGTGTCACGGGGAGTGCCGTGTAACACTTGGTGTTCGCCACTCGATTCCTCCTTTCTGTCCTGCATTGTCTCAGCTGTGGAGTCTTAGCGAGGCTGTTTAGTTTTAGAGCTCTGCTATAGCACAGGTTCGGTGCAGCAGATCCCAGAGCATCTCGGTGGCAGCCACCTTAGGGCAGCCGGCAGAAGGCAGAGCCGAGTGCCCATCACAGGGCACGGGAAGAGGGAGAATCCAGGGCAAGCAGTGGTCAGTTGGAGAACCTCACTGGGGCCTGTGCAGGACAGGCGGGAGGACTCTGAGACTATCCCCCCTTTTCGGTGCCCTCCAGAGATTTCCCTCTTCCCCCGGGACTGAAGAGAGGAGGCGGCACCTGGGGCCTGGTATGGGTGGGATGGGGCACAACGCCTGTTCTCGAGCGGTTTGTGCTCTCTCCCCAGAGCTGCAGAAGCTGTCCTGCAGGGCCGAGCTGACTCCATTCTGGCCTACCATCAGCAGAACGTCCCGCGGGCAAAGCTAGACCAGGTATACCGGCTATGAACCAAATGCCTCTGTCGGCGCGTGCTGCGGACTGCTGACCCTTCCCTTCTGACGTGGCCGTTCTCCCCCAGCTCCTGGCTCAGCTGTGGAGGAAGGGGGTTCCGGTCAGAAAGCCTTTCCGGTGGGGTGGGAAGCTGCTTCGCTGTGGAGCCTCTTGGGAGTGAGTCCTGGCTGCTGTCAGCTGTGAAAAGTTTGGGATGGGGCATGGCACGTGGCCCCGCAGCCATGTGGGCAGAGTACCCGGCTGTGCGTTTCCAGGGCGTGTAATGGGGCCTGCGTCTTCCCCACAAGGAGTGAAGGTGAACTGCCACGGGGCATGTTTTGGGGAGAGAGAGGTCTCCTGCAGGGCGCCGGGAAGAATACCTACCCAGGGTTTTTCCTGCTCAGGTTTATTTCCCTTTTCTCTGCCAGGTGCCAGCTCCTAAAGTGCTGGGGGTCGCTGAGCCGCTTCCGATTAACCCTCCTGCTGCCAACACCCCACAGTCCCAGCCACCGGCCCCTCAAGCGAGTCAGCCACAGCCGCAGCCTCCCCCGCCGCAGCCTCCCCCCCCACCTCAGACCATCAGTCAAACACCTTTGCCTGCGCCCAGCAGCCTGCCTCAGGAAGGGACAAGTGAAGATGTCCGGAGAGATCTGACTCCCAACTCTTTGGGGAACAGCAGCGGCAGCAACCAGCCTGGCAGTAACCACCCAAATACGCCCACCGCGTCTGCCAACGCCATGCAGCCTGGGCAAGTGGACTCCTCCGCCACGTCCGGCTCCAGCCTCCTCGCGGAGGGCCCGGGCCCAGGGATGCCGGGGAACGGGCAGGCAGGCCTGGGCCCCAGGAACCCCATGAACTCAGAAGGGCTCTCGAAGGAGCAGCTGGAGCACCGAGAGCGCTCTCTGCAGACCCTGCGGGACATTGAGCGTCTGCTGCTGCGCAGCGGGGAGGCCGAGCCCTTCATGAAGTCCAGCCAAAACGCGGGTGAGGGCGGGACTGCCCCTCAGCCGCAGGCTGCCCCTGCCCAGCCCCCCGCGCCCCCTGCCAGCATGAAGAAGTATGAAGAGCCTCTGCAGTCCATGATCTCCCAGACCCAGAGCCTTGGTGGGCCCAGCCTGGAACACGAGGTGCCCCACCACCCAGGCGCTGACATGGGGCAGCAGATGAACATGATGATGCAGCGGCTGAACCAGGACAGCCTGACACCAGAGCAAGTGGCCTGGAGGAAGTTGCAGGAAGAGTACTATGAGGAAAAGCGGCGGAAAGAGGAGCAGATCAGCATCCACGGCCGGCCCATGCAGGAGATCATGATCCCACAGTCAATGGGGAGCATGATGATGCGTGGGCCCCCGCCACCCTACCACAGCAAGCCTGGAGAGCAATGGCCGCCGGGGATGGGCAGCCAGCTGCGGGGACCCATAGACGTGCAGGACCCTATGCAGCTGCGGGGAGGGCCCCCCTTCCCAGGGCCGCGGTTCCCTGGGAATCAAATGCAGAGAGTCTCTGGCTTCGGAGGGATGCAGAACATGCCCTTGGATGCTCTCGGGCCCATGAATGCCATGCAGAGGCCAGTCAGGCCCAGCATGGGATGGAGCGACGATATGCCTCCTATGGGAGGCCCTGGGAACTTTCCGCAAGGCACCCTGCCCTACCCGTCAGGGCAAGGGGACCCCGAAAGGTTCATGAATCCCCGTGCCAGGGAGGAGATCCTGCGGCATCAGCTGATGGAGAAACGCCCCGTGGCAATGCAGAGGCCCATGGGGATGTCCGGCAACTCCATGAGCCAGGGCATGGAAATGGAGAGGATGATACAGGCTCACAGGCAGATGGATCCATCCATGTTTGCTGGGCAGATAACGGGGGACAGCCTGAGCAGTGCCCCAATGGGAATGGATTTTGCAGGCACTCGGGGGATGCTGAGCCCCCCTATGAGTCAGTCGGGCCTTCGGGACATGGACGCACCTATGGGCCCCGGCAACCTCAACATGAACATGAATGTCAACATGAACATGAACATGAACCTCAATGTCCAGATGACCCCCCAGCAGCAGATGATGATGTCGCAGAAGATGAGGGGCCCTGATATGATGGCCCACCAGGGCGTGAGCCCTGAGGAGCTGGCCAGGGCGAGGGCTCAGAATGGCAATGGCAGTGCAATGCTAGGGGGACCCCAGAAAATGATGATTCCCTCCCAGTTCCCCAACCAAGGACAGCAAGGCTTCTCAGGCGGGCAAGGGCCTTACCCCAACATGCCCCAGGAGATGGGCAGCGGCTCGGACATGTTCAGCCCTGAGCAGGGCACCATGCCCGTTGGGAGCATCAGTGGCACCACCAGGCTCAGCCACATCCCTCTGCCTCCGGCCTCCAATCCCGCTCCCACGCAAGGGGGCAACCTGGCCAACATGCACCCAGCACCTTCCCGCGGGCTGGGCCGCCGGCCCTCTGACCTCACCATCAACATCAGCCAGATGAACTCCCCCAGCATGGGTCACCTCAAGTCTCCCACCCTCAGCCAGGTGCACTCGCCACTGGTCACCTCCCCCTCGGCCAACCTCAAGTCCCCACAGACGCCCTCGCAGATGGTCAGCATGCCACCTTCAAACCAGTCTGGACCCCTCAAGTCCCCCCAGGTGATGAGCTCCTCGCTTAACGTCCGGTCTCCAACTGGCTCACCAAGCCGCCTGAAGTCCCCTTCTATGGCTGTTCCTTCCCCTGGCTGGGTGCCGTCTCCCAAAGCCACCATGCCCAGCCCAGGAGTCAACCAGAGCAAGCAGACTCTCAACATGAACTCGTCTGCTTCCATGGGAGGACTGGATCAGGGTATGCCGGGTATCTTGTGTGCGAGTGCGCGTGTGTGCTCGGTTTTGGTGAGCGCGTGGACGGTGTTGCTCTCCAGCCCGCGTGCTCTCGCAGGAGCGGGGAGACAGTTGTGCCTGTGCGTGCCCTTACATCTCACGGAGCAAGTCCTTTTTTTTTCCCCAGGAGTCCAAACAGGGCCTTTTCAGGGAGATGGGAGGGCAAACAGAGCAGCTTTCACATCAGGCCCGGCTCGTGCTCTGTGATACCAGCAGCAAAAGATGTGTCTGTGCTGGGCAGTCAGGGGCAGTTTGAAGTGGAAGTCCATCACCGTTCTGGAGCAGGGTGTCCGCGTGAGCCTCCTCGGACTCCGGAGGGTGCTGGGCTGCGCCAGCTCGGCATTCTGCAGCCTCCTCTGGTTGCTGCCGTTGGAAGGAGGGGACGGGGCTGCTGTCCGCCGGGAGCAAGCCACGGTGCGCGGGCGGTACTAAGCTGGTCTCTCTCTTGCTTGCAGGTTCTCTCCCTTCTGGGCCTCGGAGCAGCTCTTCCGCACCAGCCAGTAACACCTCTAGCACCATGAATCCCAACATGCCTTTTACTTCCTCTCCAGATCCATCCCCCTCCCAGAACCCCCTCTCGCTGATGATGTCCCAGATGTCCAAGTATGCCATGCCCAGCTCCACACCGCTTTACCACAATGCCATCAAAACCATCGCCACCTCTGATGACGAGCTGCTGCCGGACAGGCCTATGCTCCCGCCTGGAAGCATGTCAGGTACGTATTTCTGGGGCTGGGCTTGCAAGGAGTTGGACCGTCTGGTGGCTGCCAGCAGGCCTGAGGCACTAGAAACAGTGTTCTCCCACCGGCTGCCATGTCAAATAGCTTAAATCTGCCCTCGTTCGTAACAGTCTGCTCACCGCGCTGCCCTGTGCCCAGGCTGTGCGTCAGCTTTTGGCTTGGGTGTGCTGCCTGGAAGGACATGAGCCAGTCTGGCGTTTGAGGCGGCCTTCCTCCACGAGCTACGGGAGTTTTCCAGACTACCTTTACCCTGTGCAGACACGTTAGCCCTGGATTTTCGTGGCTTCTGGAGTTGTCTCGGGCCCGGGACTTGCCGGCAGAGGTCTGCTGCTTGGAGCCCTTGTGTTGTGCAGCGGGACAGGGATGCTCTGGACGGGGTTTGGGAGTCTGGTGTTTTGAGTGGAGCCCAGGTGCCTGCACAGGCAAGGCTGTGTCGTAGCACAGTTCTGATTTCAGCAGGCGACAGCCAGATACGCTCCGCTGGCTGGTGGCGCTGGTGAGGACAGCTAGGCAAATGAGTGTTTTTTGTCACTTGGTGACCAGCCCAAAGGGGAATTCCAGCACGCCGTGCCACTTGATTTAGGGGTTTAAAGCTGTCTGATAAATATTTTTGGCAGTTTTCAAAATGAAAAAGCAATTTTTTGACTCTTTCACTGCTGAGTAGTCACTTAGGTTGACCACAGGCATGCAAATGCATTGGCTCCCTCCTAACCCGGACCCCTCGGCAGGCACTGATCGCTCTGCCGTACCGATGAGCCCGGTCCTCCCTCTCTCCCCGGACGGCACCTGTGTCGTGTCAGGCTGCCGACACGTTTGCTGTTTTTTCTCCTCGCTGCCCGAGGTCATGTGGCCACAGGAGCTCGCTGGGTGGCTAACCCTGCAGGCAGGCAGTGGTGAAAGGTCACTCCTCGGTGCCTTCCAGGCAGCTGAGCGCTCTGCTGAGATCATGGTGTAGGGCCGTCCCAACACGCAGAGCCAGCTGCGACTCTCAAATCAGTGGGCTGTAAGGAATAACAAATCCAGCGTGGGACTGGATCAAGCTGGAACGGTTCTCTGCTGCTCGCGGGCTTGGGGAGCTGGAGTCTGGGGCGCTTTTTTCCTGACGTTGGTGCTCTGCAAGCCCATCTTGCGGCTGCTTCCTGAGCAACACGCTCCACGCTCGGGGCTTCCCGCGCAGGAGTGCTCAGCAGGCTTCCAGGGTGTGGAAGGATTTTGCAGCCCTGAGAGGTCTGTGGGCAGAATTAACTCTTCTCTCGTTTTCCTCTCCGTAGGCGTGACAGGGAACCAGCCGAATCAACTGCACTTGAACTCCGTGGGGCCTGGATCCTCTCAGAGCCCCATGGGAATGAACCTGCCCGGTCAGCAACCCCTCTCCCACGAACCACCCCCCACCTCCATGATGTCGTCCCCGAACCCTCTGGGCTCCAACATTCCTATGCACCCGAGTGCGCCAGGGGCGGGCGTGCCCCCCCAGAACCCCATGATGCTGCCCCCAGGGCCCCAGGACTCGTTGAACCAGCAGTGCGGCCCCGTGCCCAACAGTTCGCAGATGATTCCTTCCAACCAGCTCGTGTTCCCCCGCATGCAGCAGCCCCACAACGCCATGCCGTCTCCTGCCGGAGGCATGCCCATGGCCCCCAGCGGGGGAGGTGGCCCTGGGATGCAGCAGCATTACCCGCCGGGGATGCCCTTGCCGCCTGAGGACCTTCCCTCCCAGCAGCCCGGCCAGATACCCCCTCAGCAGCACATGATGGGCAAGAACATCCCTCCTCGGATCGGCGAGCCCTACCCGCCTGTGCTTCCCGGGGTGGCGTCGGTGCTGAACGACCCCGAGCTCAGCGAGGTCATCCGCCCCACGCCCACGGGTATCCCCGAGTTTGACCTGTCCAGGATCATCCCGTCGGAGAAGCCAAGCAGCACCTTGCAGTATTTCCCCAAGAGCGACAGCCAAGCGCCCAAATCGCAGCCTTCCAACCTCCACCTCATGAACCTGCAGAACATGATGGCTGACCAGCCCCCGGTGCGGCCAGGTATGAATGCCCCCAGCCTCCCCGGGCAGCAGGGCGTGCAGAGGGGACTCAGCATGCCCATGTGCCATCCCGGACAAGTGCCCATGCTGGGCAGGACAGGCATACCGCCCCAGCAAGGCATGATGGGCAACAGCATGCACCAGGGCATGATGTCTCCGCAGCAGAGCCTGATGGCCCAGCAGAATTTCATGCTGATGCAGGCCAAGCAGAGGAGCATGTCTGTGTCGGGGGAGATGTATGCCCAGACAGGACACATGATGTCACCTCAGGGCTCTCTCATGGGGCCCCCGCCTCAGCAGAACCTCATGGTCACGCACCAGATGAGGCAGAGGAGTGTCTCCCTGGACAGCCAGATGAGTTACATCCCCGGGCCTGGGAACATGGCGAACCTGCCTTTCTAACCCCGGCTGGTGCTCAGGGGTGGGGAGGGGACCGGGCTGCCTGTACAAACATTTTTAAACCTTTCTTCGGGGGAGGGTTGGGGGCCAATGCCGGTGGAGGACGCCACGGGGGATGCTTTTCATATCGGATTCGCCTCTACACAGAAAACCAGATGTGCAGTAAACTTGATGTGAATTGGGTTTCTTTTTTCTTTCTTTTTTGGGGGGAAGGGGAGGGTGGAGGGGCTGGGAGTGGGGCTGTTACTTTGAACCCTGCGTGGTGACCAGGGACATCCAGACCCTGTGGCAGTTTGTAAAGTTTTCATTTATGGTTTTCCTCCGTCAAGTGTTTTTCTTTCCCTTTTTTTCCCCCCTCTCTCTCTTTTTTCCTTTTTCCTTTCTTTTTCTTTATTACTTTTTCTTTTTTTCTTTTTTTTTTTTTTTTTTTCTCCTTTTGAAGCAACCAAAATGTGCAAGAGGGTTTTTGGAACTAGCTGTAAATAGGCCGCTGGGAAAGGCAAAACTTGTGCTGGTTTTTAATTGTTCTGTATTTCTGTGTTTTAATAGAAGCCTCAAAACATGTTTTAAAAAAACAGAAACAAAAAACATGCTAAAGGCAACAGTGTACAAGGATTGAAAACTCTCCTTGGGGGAGGCAGGAGGATCCCCCAGGGTGCACAGGGCATTGAGAGATCCCATTGTAGAGTGACTCTGTGTCAAACCTGTGTTGTTCACGCGTCTGAACAGTTTGCATGTGCGGGGTGTATAGTTTCACGCAGATCTTAGGCCCCTGTGGAGGCTGTGCCGAGTACACGAACACAACCAGCGACCGAGGACCGTCGAGGAGGTCAGAGCTGTGGTCCCAGTGAAACGCTGCCGGAGCAGTCCTCGTCTGGCAGGGCAGGGGCCGCAGCTTCACGGGATACAGCTGTCGCTGCTCCGTGGCGAAGCTGCCGCGGCTGGGACTGGGAGGATGCCGGCCCTTCGGCTGGAGAAGTGGCGAGGATCTGGGCTTCGCAGATGATACCGTGCTGGACCCGAAGGTCTCGACCGGCCGTGTCACCTCTAGTCCCTTCCCTTCCTTTCACGCTGTGTCCCCTGTGGGCGGGGTAGCGCGGCGTGTAGGGGTGGATGGGCTCCGAGAAGAGTGAGGCGATGCATTCCCGTGCTTCGGGGAGAGGCTACCCGGGAACCCTGCTCTTTTGCAGCCTTCCTACACCAGTCCTTTACCCATACCTTGCCCTCTGCAACTGTGCCGCGCCCCCTCTACCTCTGCTCTTGAACGCTCTCCCAGGTCTTCCTCGTGCTTGTCGGTCCCCCTCCGGAGTTTCGCAGGCAGCCTTCGCTCCATCTCGCCCCGAGCTACCGGCAGCAGCCCTGCCCTACTGCACGATAGAGGTCCAGCCGCCGAAGAGGACCTGTCCCTGCGTGCGATACTCCATCTCGGTGTAAGAGTTGTCTTGTGTGGTGTTAGCGGCACGGCCATCCTGTGCTTCGCACAGAAGAGGCTGAGGTTGCGTTGCAGCCCCTCATTCCTAGGCTGGCGGAAGCGTACCGTTCGAACATCTCAGGCTTTTCTGGATGCGCTCCACCCTCCCCATCCTCCACTCTGTAAGGTCTTCCTGCACGCGGCGCTGATGGGTCTTTCCTGTGTTTGTTCACAGAGGGGACTGTGGGGTGACACGCATGCACTTCCGCACACGCTGCAGTTTCTCTGGACCTCCGCAGGGACCACACTCCAGCATGGTGTACCCTATGGGTATCCAACGGTGAACTCGGGGCACGCGATTGCCAGAGGAACACCAGTTGGAGGATTATCTCTGCAGAGCCAGACTTAGCACACTACCTCTCTTCTAACAGAGCTCACCTTTCCCTACTTGCTACTGCAGGGAGGAGAGGGCTTTCGGAAAGGGAGATTGTCAAGTAGCGACCGAACAGCAGCGCTTTTTATCACGTTGCAAGCTGTTCGGAAAGGCCAGCGGGTGCTGAAACATCAGCCCAGCGGCTGTCTTGATCCAGCCTGTGAGAAAGTGGAGCCACAAAGTCCAGGTAGGAATACCTTGAAGCTTTGGGGCGTTTGGTAGCGAGCAGTACTGGGCGGCAAGCACGGGTCTGGATTCGAGGAAGGATTTCACTCTGGTCTCCTGCTTTGTGTGGTTTTGTTGCGTACTATGTGAGCGAGCAGCATTTTCGGAGAGGGCAAAACAGGACCGATCCCGGGAAGCGTTCATCCCTGCCTCGGCAGTTGGAGCAGAGGAATAATCTTCAGCCCAGGCTAACAAAGTGTGCTTTGGATCTGACGTGTTAGCTGGTTGGATTCTCCATCCTTTCAGAGTGTGCATTTCACGTGGGAGGATGTGGCTTGAACAGATGTAGCTCTTTCTAAGCTTGACTTGCCTGAAAGGCTGTGGCTTCTCTTGGCTGCACTTCGGGGTGTTGGCTGCTGGTAGTTTCTCGTAAACATCCAAACAGCAGTGCCAGCCCCAAACCTTGCTCATCACCCACCAGCTAGTCTCGGTTAATTTGAAGCCATAATATTTTCTATACGGAAGTTTTTTTGTTCGTCTGTAGACAGCTGTTGTTTTAGCCCAGTTGAGACCTTTGCGTGTCTGTACCTTCCCTGTTACCCCTTTCACCCAGCCCAACTGAGGGCTTGCCTGGGGCTTGCGGTCCTCGCTGTGTCGGCAGCATGTTGTCCCTGTGTCAGCCGGAGCCCGCTGGCTGCGGCGCACCACTGTGCAGTGCTGGGGAGGTTGGCGCTGCCCGCTCGCAGGGACAGGGCAGCGCAGTGCTATTGCTGCCTGCCGGCGGGAGGGAGACCTGTCCTTTGGTGACAAATGAGTAAGAAGTAAAGCCTTTTGACTCAGCAGCCCCAGATACAAAAGGGAAATCCTGACCCTAGGTCAGAGCTGGGGACTTTGGAGCAGCGGTCAGCGCTCTTCTGCAAAATCCCACCGCCCTGGAGCCAGCCCTACCCTTACCGCTGTGATGGCTGACCAACGGGGAGAAGAAGTGCTGCCTAACAGCCCTCTGCCCCCGCTGCTGCTCCCAGCCGTGTCCACAAACAGCAATATGGCAGGAGCTTCTCTGGAATTTAAGTTAACAGCCAGTCCTTGTTAGACCTGGGCAGGGTTTACCATCAGCCGGTTGCCCACTGCTGTGAGCTGTGTCTATAGTCTCGTGTCTTGTAGTTTATTGCTCGGCTTCTCGGCTTGAGTTCTGTGTACTGACTCCACCTAATCACAGTAAAAGGTTTGCCCATGTTTTAGCCATGACTTCGCCGTGTTTTTCCAGCTCCAAAAAAGCGAACGCTGGGAAACCGCATCTTTCAGTATGTCAGATAATCACACACCCGGAATTAGCTTTCACGTTGAGGTAATGGTGACTGACCTGTTCTCTGTCATCCCATGGAGAAACTTCCCCAGTCATTTTGTACCATTATATAAATATATATATAAATATAAATATATAAATACAATATGTGAAGACATCTTATTGGTTTTTATTTGAAACAATTTTTAGGCTTGTTTTTGGGTATCTGTGCTGCCTGTAATGTATTGACCTGTTTTATAGGTGCCTTTTTATTAAAAAGACAAATCTCAAAACCTGACCCTGTGCCTGTCTTCAGTGGGCTGCGTGATTTTTCTGCAGGGCTGCATGCAGGTGTGCTCAGCCCAGCCTCCGGGGGCTCAGCCAGCATCACCTGCGGCAGGCTGGGGCTGATCCGAGGGGCTCAGCTGGCCCCGCTATAAATACCTTACGTCAGGTAGGGAGTAGGAGAGGAGAGGAGCTCTTCTGGGTTGTGGGAGTCATCTGTGCCTAAGGTATGCTGAGACATGGCTGCAGTTGGGAGTTTTCTTCCTGTGAAATTTGGGCAGCCCCCTCTCGTGGTAGGGTCAGCTGTTTAGCGCCTGCCACAGTCTGTGCGGGGTGGATGATTTGGCCCTCCTCGGCTACTTGCGTGCTGGCTCCCCGGCATCAAGCGAGACCCAACCACGCAGGTTGTTACCGTATTGTGGATTTTGCTGCCTTAGTCCAGGCCGTGCTGGCTGTTCTCTCCCATCCTCTGCCATGCCAGCCCATCCTTCAGCTCCTGCGGCTTGAAATGGATCGTCTTTTTTAGCCGCTGCGATCAAGTTAACGGTCACGAGGCGAACAGCCTCGTTTTCCCCTCCTGCCTGCTGCGGGTCCCCCGCCTCCGTGGCTGTTCCTGAGCCCATCCGCTCCCAGCCACCCATGCCTGGCAGGAGAGCTGCAGGCCCGCAGGCAGGGGTAGGTGAGGGAGAGGGGCCCGCCGCCTGAGCCGCGAGCGTGGCTTCCAGCGCTGCAGGTCCCGTCTCCTGCGACTTTGAAGCAGTTGCTGCCTACCTCTATCTGAAGAGAAGTTCCTGCCCCGTGTGAGATGGCTGCGAGCTCCTTCGAGGAGCTGGGACACCTGCACTCGGTGCCGCGCTGCACGTGCCCCTGCCACGAGGCTGCGCCCTGCAGCTATGGGCAGCAGAAGCTGGGCTGGGACCAAGGAACTGCCTTTGCAGGAGGTGGGACAGGACAGTCCTCCCAGGTAGGTGGAGGGGCAGGCACAGGGCTGGTGGGGGGTGAGGCAGGGCCACCCTGGATGTCTCGAGTCCCTGGGCAGGACTGCAGAGCGGAGAGGTGACCTAGAACAGGGACTTGCCTGGAGCCCCACGGTTCCCCGTTGTTCTGGGCATCTTGTGGCCCTGGCAAAGCTCGCATGTGCTATAGCTGCTGCGTGCTTGTGGGGAGCCAGAGCCAATGCAGAGCACGCTGTGATGGCAGCGAGGCGAGAGGCCGGTTCCGGGGGCTCAGAGAGAAAGGGGTTGTGCTGCCGTCCGTGCGCGGAGCCGGGGTGGTGCATGTGGCATGCTGGCCAGGACCCAAGCTCACCAGCCTCGGTGGCCGCGGTGTCACATGTCGAGAGACACCTGCGCTTAAAATAAGAAAGACAGGGCAGGCAGCAGTGCAGACACTGAAGTGCTTGAGTGTCCTTTTGGTTCTGGGAGATTGGGGTGAGGAAGTAGGTCGTCTTCTCAATAAGGAAAATGAAAGCCTGCGTGTGAGTCACAGTGGGGCCGGGGGTGCTAGAGCTGCTAGGAGGGGTGCGAGGGCGTAGGGAGAGCCCCTTCTCTGCAGCACTCCCAGGCACGCGTTCATTCATGCGTTCCCTGGCTCGCGCTCGTCGGTGCACGCTCCGCTGCCTGCCACGGCCCCGTGATTGCTGCGTGTGTGTAGCAGGATGCTCTGCTGAAAAAGCCCAGCTCTGTCTCCTGGGAGACTCAGTCACCCCCTAGGAAATGCAGAGCATCGTGCTGTGGTGGGGGTCTTTGTGTCCCCTTCTTCGGGATTGCCTTTGGGGGATGCACCAGGGCTTTCTCTGGGTTGTCTGCTCCGGCCTTGTTTGCAGAGCACAGCCCACGGCCAGGGGCGCAAAGCGTGCACCATGGGTGGCGGTGACGTGGCCTGCCTGCACGCCACCTCCCCGCTCCCTGCAGGAGCCACCTCGGAGCCCCCCTGAGCTCAGTCCCCCTTCCTGGCAGCCCCAGGGCAGGGGGGCAGAGCCCGTCTGCCTCACTCGGTAGTCGTGGGCTGGGAGCCGAGCAGAGCTCCGCAGGGGAGCCTGAAGGTCTGCCCGAGGGCTGCAGCGTCTGGGGGTGGCTCTAGCAGCGTGAGCGAGCGCCTAGCAGGGAAGCCCGCTCTAGGCCAAGGCATGTGACGGGCGTGCAATGCTTGGGGAGATGGGGAGGATTTCGCCGAGTGGAAAGCCCAGCTTCCTCTGCGGTGAAGGAGAGTTCCTCTTGCTTTCCTCTCGTCACCGTTCAGCAGGCTGGCTGCAGTCAGCTGCAGGAGGAGCAATGTCTGCTCTTTGGGGAAAGGTCTGCCAGCTCTGAGCCAAGCCTTCCCCAGCCTGGCTGAGCTGAACATGGGTGCAAGGGCGGCTTTCCACTTGGGTTAATGGCTGCTGTAAAACCGGGGTAGGAGGTGCTGCAGTCGGTGGAAGAGGCCCGGTAAAGCAGGGAGCTAACGTATGTCTGGATTGGCTCCGAACACAGCACAGCCTTCTGCGGCACTGGTGAAGGGAAGTCTGAGCAAGGTGCTCTTACGAGCCCTGTGGTCTCCATGTGCGAACAGCAACGCTTGTCAGAAGGGTGCCATCAACCCACACAGTGCTCGCTGATACGTTTCCCTTGCAAAAGTGACACGACTGCAGACAACTGCTCACAAGCACTATACGTGAGAAGAGGGTATTTTATTTAACTGTTTATTACAGCTCACGTCAAAACTTTCTAAAAGTTTACCAACATACCGGTACTAAAAACTATAGTAACTATAGATGTGTAATCTGTTCACTCTTATTTTGCATGCAGATTTTCTTTTTGTCTTGTGAACACTGTAGGCATTTTACACTCTCTTCGTTTCTTCAGTAACATTTTTGTGTGGGGATACATCTCCCATCAGAACTGGGGCTGGGGAGGTGTTTACAATGCGTCTGCAATGGGTTTGCTCACCGGTACAACCGTGGAGATAGCGAGGGCAGGCTTCAGAGAGTTGCTCTTCCTCTGCTGCGTGTACATGCTTGGACAACTACGGTCGCCATTACCTGCAGGCTTCAGCTTTGAAGATGCAGCACTGCAGGAAATGGTGGCCTGCTCTTTGTATAAAAGCCTTATGCTTGGGGAGTTTTCTCCTCGAGTCACAATTTAAGACCAAGCTATTGAGATCTCTGCCTGAGCTGGACTGATGTAATGTGACCCCTTCCATAATGACTGGTCTTTTTAGCAGGGCCCTTGGGTACGGTGAAGTTCAGCTGCAACCAAGCCCTTTGTCAGTAGGTTGAACTGCAGAAGTGACTTTAGCGCAAAATTCCTGCTGCAGCAGGAGAGCTGACGTTGTTCCGACTTCACTTAAAAAGCGAGGTGAACGGTAGAGCGGATTTTAAAGTGTGCTCATGATTAAGGTTGTGCTCCTGTGGCAGTTGGTACATATGGCGCTCATACGGTTCAGGCCACAGCGCTGCTTAGCTAGCAAGGGAGGTGCAACGGAGCAATGCTGTGTATGCACTGCGATGTTATGCTGTGACAAGACCTACTGGGAAGCAGCGGGCTGCCTGAGTCTGCTAGGGCTGCCCTGCACGCCAGCTTGCGGTGCAGTCATTAATGATGGTGAAAGCCGCCGCTCTTAGTTTGGGCCAAATTGTTATCAAGCAGCCCTGATCTGAGCAGTTGCTGGATACTTGTGGTTCAGGGCAAGATCAGTGCCCAGGTTTGTTCTGTGTAAAAACTGGATGCGCTAAACCTCTGAAAGCCCCATAGGTGCAGGTGGAGCAAAAATATAAAGCACAGTGTGAAGCAAAACGCTACGGTCCCTTTCAGCCCGCTAAAACCAAACAGAAATTATGCAAACGAGCTCTTTTCCTTACTCGGGGGCAGTGGGTCTCCTTGCTCTCAGAACCCACAAATTGCCATACAGCTAGCTTAAAAAAAAAAAAAAAAAAAAAAAGGTGACGCCTTCAGCCTCACAAAGCTGTGTGGTTCATCTCCCCCCGTGCCCAGTCACTACACAGAAGCTGTCTCTACAGACAGCTTTCTTCCTTAAAGGAAAGCTTTTGCACAGTCAGGCATTCAGTTCAGCAGTCACTCGCTGGCACTCTTAACAGCAGTAAAACAGATCAAATGAGCTGGAAAGGATGCGGCTGGTGTCAGGATAGGAATCTGTGACAGTCAAATCTTTCAGTCCGTGGCAGGACCTCCTGGCACGAGCCGTCTTGGGAAGATGAACTTACCGTGGCTGGCCGGGGCTACGTCGTGCAGCAGGAGGAGTTACATTGCAGCCAGAGACTGTCCAGCACTGTGTGCACCTGCTATTGGAGTAAGCGTGAGCTCTGCATCCCCCAGCGGTCCTACCTGCATCTCTTGTTCCAGTTGCCGTGGCCAGTGAGTCCCACTGTTTCCTTCGGGCATGTCTCTACCAAGCTGTGCCGGTGAAACGGAGACTTGCTTAGCTTTTGTCCTCAGTCCTTGCTCACTGACACAACTCCACGTTTACTTGGCTGCACTTTTTTTTTTCCTTGCCCCTGTCACCCCAGTCTCATGCCTGGCTCCGTGCACGGGACGCCTGCAGTCAGTTTTTCGAGGGAGAGGTGGAACTGTCAGGCTCAACCCACTCGGGTTCATCCGGCCCCGCCAGAGTGACCATCAGCCAGCCAGTGTTCACCAACAGCTGCCAGACGGATTTCTACAGGTATGAGGACCAGGAGGAGCCAGGGAAGGTATCTGGCAGGATTTGGGTGTTTGGTGGCTATTGGACCTCAGTTTCCTGAGGAGTGAAGAAAGTGGTGGGGACACTTGTGAAACTTGGGCCTGAGGCCACAGCATGTGTACCGCTGGGAAGGCAAGCCCCAGACTGGTTCTGCCCTGCAGGCAGCCTTTCCCAGCTAGAAAGTGGAGATAGAGGTGGTGGTGTCGGACTCGATCCCGCTGCCCTTCCTGGTCACCTCCAGGATCTCCTGCAGGGTCTCATGGCTTATGCAGCCGAGCTCCTGCAGGATTCGGAAGAAGTCGTTACGGAGCTTGACTCCAATGAAGGCGTAGAGGATGGGGTTGAGGCAGCAGTGCGTGAAGCCGATGGCCTCCGTCACCATGATGGCCGTGTCCAGCTGGTCTTCCAGGAGGCAGTTCTTGGTGAAGGCTTCTAGCTTGGTAAGTGTGTTCAGGAAGATAACGATGTGGTACGGGCTCCAGCAGAGCAGGAAGACGCCTGTGACCAGGATGGCCACACGGACAGCTTTTTGCCTCTGCGCGCGCTGGGAGTGACACAGAGCCCGGACAATGGCCATGTAGCAGTAACACACGACTAGCAGGGGCAAAAAGAAGCCCACGGTGTGGTAGAGGAAGCGGGTCGCCAGCCAGGCGTTGTTGCCGTCGATCCCAACCTCTGGAAAATAGCAAATGCTCCGGTTGCTCTCGTCTGTCCAGACTTCCATGAAGATGAGATCGGGTAAGGTCAAAAGCAGTGAGCAGAGCCAGACAGCTGCGCAGGTGAGGTGGACGGAGCGAGCTCTGCGTTTGCGGTAGGTGTGGATTGCATAGACGATGGCCAGGTAGCGGTCCACCGCGATGCACCCCAGCAGCATGCTGCTGCAGTAGAAATTGATCTTGTGGGCAGCACTGAGGATCTTGCAGAGGAACTTCCCAAATACCCACCCAGCCAAGCTCTCCACCACGCTGAAGGGGAAGGTGAGCAACAGTGCCAGGTTGGCCAGGGTGAGGTGGAAAAGGAAGTTTTCCGTGGTAGTGCGAGACCGCTTGAGCCGCTCTAAAATGACCAGGACCAGGGCATTGCCCACAGTCCCCAACACGAACATCAGCAGATAGATGAGGGGCATGAAGACCTTTCTGAAGGGGTCTTTCTGGTTGCCGACCACAGATGAGGCAGGGTTGAAGCAAAAGTAGCCTTCCAAAGAAGGGGTGGTGTTCTCAGCTTCGTAGTAACCGCTCAGCTCCACCTGGCTCTGTGGAACAGAGAGAGTCTGGTTATCGGAGGGGAGTTTCTGAACACGAGAACCTGGTCCCTCAGCCACACCTGGCAGACCTGGAGTGGAGCATCCCCACGTCCCACAGCCCACCTGTGTCAGGAAGAGGTGTGCTGCCTGTCTGCAGCGTGATGACCTGGGAGGCCCCTCCGGCGCCAGGAGGGTGCAGCAGCACGGGGAGAAGGTTGTCCTGATCGCCAGTTGCGAGGGCTGCTCAGTGTGTAATCATTAACTAGCGTATTTGGGGATGTTCTGGTGTCCAGACAGATGACCAGTTTCATCTTCTGGTTCTTGTTCAGTTACCTGCTGGTGGCTTTTGCTTTCTCACAAAGCATGGAACCCTATTCTACCAGCTTTCCCAATTTTTTTCCCACCCATTTCTGACACCAACTGTCCCTGTGTTGTCTGCCGTAAGGTATGAAGATGGTGGGATTCGCCACACAGCAGAGCTGTACCTCAACTTACGTGCACTGATCCTGTCCCTTTCTGCCTCTCCTCCTCGGAGACCTCAGAGCTGCCCCGGGGCAGAGCCAGGCGAGGTGGGGACAGCAGCAGCTGTGCTTGGGATCGCTTTCCACGCACTCAGAGAAAGGTGCGGGGCGGGTGTTCAAACATGACCGGAGGAACGCCTCTGAGGCGCCGCTGTGCCATAGCTACGGGGATGGATGCTGGAGAGAGAACTCTGTTCTGTTGGTAAACCTTGTGGTTCTGAATTAATTGCAGTCAGAGCAGGAAAGGGAATCTGAAAACACCACTCGGACCCCGGGCTGATACCCGGTAAAGAAAGTGCGACAGCGGTGCCGCAGGTGTGATTTGTGCTTGGCCCGCTGTCACTCCTTGCCAGGTGAGCAGCCTGTATTAGGGCTGAGACTGCGGGCAAGTCCCGAGCGCCAGGAAGCTGGAGTCATGCTCGGGATGAGCGCCCTGGACGGTGGGCATGCTCCGACTGCCTTGGGCACCTTGCAGAAGCTTGGTGTGTTCACAAACACAAAGGGCTCGGATGCAGACAAGCACAAAAAGACAATGGCACAGGAGGCTCGTGGCAAGCTGAGAAATCAGTGACAACTGGGAAGAGCTCGGCAGCAGTTACCCTGAGCTCCCCCACCCACACCCTCTCTGGAGACCAGTGCCGAGACTTCAGTGTCAACCACAGCGGAAGTCTCTGCTCGCTGCTTTCATACCTTTCACTGCCAGCTGTAGCCGTTTGCACCTGCTGCTTCTTCCCTCGTCAGCCGAAGTTCCCATCTAAAAATACTAGCCCTGCTTTAAACAGTTTTAGAGATGATTTTTGGGGTTTTTGCTCCCCCCCATGTGCTGCTAAGCCAAATGACCATGACTGGCCTCAAAAGTCCTGCACTGTGCCTAGCTAGAGAAGGGTGATTTATGTTTCTTCTCTCTCGGGCAGCCTGCCCTGGGCGACGCACCGGGTGCCTCTGCACACAACTGTCTGGGGTAAGGAGGTGACCTCGCAGCGGCAGCGCTTGTCTCGAACCGCTGTGCTGCTGAAACCATCTGCCTGGCTCCAGTGGGAGCCCGGGCATGTTGATGGGGAAGAAGCATACGGAGCATGATCGAGTGTGCGGGGCAGGCAGCTGGCTCAGGTGGTCCCTGAGCAGTGGACAGCAGGAGGGCGAATGAGCCCTTGGGGAAAGTGCGGAATAAGCTTGCCCAGCTCTTGCCCTCTTCCCTGGGCCTCTTACCTTTGGCTACTGCCAGAAAGAGCGTTGAGCCAGACAGACTTTGGTCTGACCCAAGTTACTCTTGGTCTTGCCACAGTCCCATTCCCCACCAGCTCTGTACCCAGCGGTGCTGCGATGCCACGGTGCTTCCTCCCGAACGTGCAAGAGCCGGTCCTCTTGGAGGCCAGGAGTCCCCCCTCCCTGCCCAAAACCTCAAATGCACGTGACTGTCTTCCCCCTCACCTAACAGTGGGGCTGCGAGCCTTTGGTGAGAAGCATTCATATTCCCAAAGAACAATTATTTTTCCAGTTTAGGGTACGATCCTGGAGACTGGAAACTACTGCTAAAGACAAAAGCCTTTATAAAAAAAAAAAAAAAAAAAAAAAATCCCTCCCACTTTGCCTTCTCCCTGGCTTGAAAACATTTCCTGCCTAGTCCGTACGTGAACCCTGTGTCAGGGGTTACCAACGCACACAGAAACCTGTGATGTGTTAGCCAGGGCCACATCCTTCAATCTCCCCGAAAAACCAAAACCAAACCAAAAACCTTTGCAATTTGGTACAGCAACCAAACCAGGCTGCTCAGGACGCGTGGGTGACCATGCTGAAAACTCCAATGAGAACATGTGTTGGAATGGGAAACTTCACTGGGGAGCGGCTGGAGGGTTCCAGCTTTAAAGGGAAAAAGGAAAACATGGGAAATGGCTGGGTTTGCTGGCCGGAGTGCCGGAGCGCTGCCTGGATCCACGCCAGCGCCATCGGTGACGGCGGATGGGCAGCCTCGACGGTGTTCAACGGCTTTGGCTGCTGAACGGTTTCCAGCATCACCTTGCATTCGGAGCCGGAGGTGCGGAGGCTGAGTGCTACTATCAGACACCATCTGATCGCTGATAAGACGGCAGGTAGGGCTTTTACTGTAAGCCACTCACCGCGGGCAGGGGAAGCGTGTGCTGAGCTGTGTCTGAGGCGTCCTCTCATGTGCATCTCTGAGCAGAGCAGTGAATGTGGGTGGGAGCGGACAGAGATGAGTTGGAGACAAATAGAAGAGGATGAAAAGTCAGAGTCCGGGCTGAGACAGGAAGGGCAGGGACCAGAGCTGCAGGAGATGTGCTGAATGTCACAAGCCGAGGCTTCTGGGGACTCTGCTGCGATTCCCATTTCTAGGACTGGAAGCAGGTGGCTGCCTCATCTGGGATGGAAGAAGTCAACAGCGTGCACGCAGGGAGACCTTTGTACAGGTCTTCTGCAATACAATTGCAGCCAGATTTGGGAGTGGGCAATTAAGTGGCGTCTTTTTCTGTAACTGAGCAGTCAAGTGCATGCCTGGGAAGCCTGTTCCCGTGTGCCCTTTGTTCAGGGATCCCTTTTCCCCTCTAACCTGCATCTCAGAGTTATTCCGGTCTCTGCTTGTCAGCTGCTTTTCTCAGTTCCCTACAACTGCCAGCGATCAAAACATTTGGCCGCAGAAGAGAAGCAGCTCGTGCACTATTAGGGATTTTCCATGTGAGTCAGTCCCTTCTAGCCCATACCAGGGCTGGCAGAAGCACATTTAATTCCCAAAGCTTTAAAACTGAAACTGCCCATGTCAGTGCAAGTTCATGACAGAGCTTCTGCTCATCCTCACTCTGGGTGCTGAACTAGGGAAACCCACGAATAAGAGCAAAGCCTGTGGAAATGCCACGTTACTGTAGCGCAGCTGCCTTTATGGCTCTTGAGTCATATTGGTCCCATTACAATGAAAACTGGCCTGCAGCACCTCAGGAGACCTGGTGGAGATCTCAGTGGTCCTTCTGCAACTGTGTTGTTTCTCTAGTCTGCAGCCGAGGATGGTTAAGCGGGCAAAGCTTTCTTGCTATGGAGAAATGGAGTTACTGTTTTGGGCACGTTCCTTTGCCACGAGGTTACAGAGACGAGTGGTCTCCTACGGTATCAAAGTTTAGGTGAGGCCCTCGCTGCACTCAGTGGGCAATACTGAGATAAATGCCCTTTTGGTGCAAATGTTCTCATCATTTTTACTTCCACACTTGCTCAAGCGGTCAAGCGATCCTCTCTGGTGAGTGCACAGGGCGAGGTTTGTCGCTGCTTTGACAGGACACCACTGAGACCTTTTTTGCACATCTCTGTGGGTAGGTTGCTGCGACAAGCGCCAAGTATAAGTAAAGCAACGTATGGCACCACCAAAGCAAATGTGGCGTTGCTTATGTGAGATCTGTGGCCTGTTCTAGGGAGGGAGCCAAACCTGGGAAGCTCCCAGGAGACAGAGGTGGGAAATGCGTGTCACAAACTCCCAACTGTGGGAAGTCTGAGAAAAGGTATAAAACTGCTCTTGCTGTGGCACCTGACTGTCGGCGCTCGGTCCCAATGTCAGCCAAGTTCCACCCCACCCCACCCCACCCCCTGGGGTCTCCTTATAGCTTGAAATAATTCACAGCAGAGGTAAAATCGCTAAGCTAAGGTTCTGGAAAGTACTGCATACAAAGAACAAATCCCAGTGCTGCTTAATCCCCCTTGCATTAAAAATGATGCAGTTTTGCCACAAGCAGATGCACGTGAAGCGCTGCGGGCAGGCGGATGCCATGCTTCAACTTTGCTGGTTTTCTGGTGGTGGGGCAGATTTCTAATGGAGAGTTCAGCCAGAGGAATGAACCAGCATGGAGATGAAAAAGGTTTGAGTTTGGCTATAACCTCTCAGCAAACATTAGTGCTGCCACTGAACTTCAGCAGAGGTCAGCGAGAGAAGTGTCTTCTGCAAAGAAGTTCTAAAGGAACGACCACCATTCGCAAATGATTTTTATACTGGATGAATCAGAAAAAATGAGGAGGGTAGGGCTTGCCCCCATCTCCTCTCTTCCCTGCTGTGCGGGACAAAGGAGGGACAGAAACATTGGTAAAAAATTAAATCCAGCGTATCTCCCTTTTTAGAGAAACTAAACAAAAACTGAGGTCTACTGCAGCGAGCCACCGTATTAAAAAACAAATGCTGAGCTTCAACAGTTGAAAAAACAGGCTAACGATAGCGCTGCTGTGGACTTCTCCTTGGATAGCACAACATACTCTAAAAGGTGCAGCTGCCATCTTTCACTTGCAGACACAGGGGAGAGAACTACGGGACAGAATACACAGCGTCATCACTCCCTATTAGAAGAATTACTTGCAATCTATCTTCCCCTTTTAAAAATTCCCCTCTTGTAAATATACTGCGTATTCCCCTTTCAGCAGAGTCTACGGCAGCCTGTTCGTGGAGAAGGCAAGCAGGGGTGGGAGCGCGTGTGGTTTTACCAAGGGTTTTCATGGGCAGCGAGACAGCACTGGGTTTGCTTGGGTATTCCTGTTATGTAAAGCTACTAGATGAGATTTTCAGGGCTTTGCACGCTGTGCACACAGTCATTTATACCACCAAGGGCTGGTGCAAAAGGCCCCTGACTCAGAACAAGTGTTTTACACCCACGTTGAGTCAATGGCTGCGCAGAGAGCAGGGCAGCAGGGAACAGAGACCGGGACAGGCTGGCAGTGCGGGACGGGGCTGCAGCAGCAGCCCGGCTCTCCCAGTGAGTCGCCTGGCCCTTCGGCAGCGACTGTGGTCTTGGTCGCCGTGCAAGGACGGCGCTCGGGCTCAGCGCTCGCCAGAATGTCGGTGCACGAGGTCCCGGTAGTTAGGCAGCTGTCCCCAAGGGAATACCTGGCACCCTTGGATCACAACGGCTGCAGCCATGTTACGCCGGCTCTCCGCAGGCACGGTGCTGTCGCCTGCAGTCCCCTTGTCAGCCAAGTCCGGACTTAAGAGACACGAGGGCTGATTGCACTGGTGTAAAAAAATCGCTCAAGCTCTCCCTCAGCCAACAGCAGGGTGAGAAGACGGGCAGATAGAAACCAGGTCTTTCAGCCCACCCCAGCTCTACCTGCTTTCCCCGTTATCTAGCAAAGCCAGACCCGACTCACCAAGTCATAGGTCTCTGATGAGTAGCTGACAGGGCCCATGGTTTCAGGGGCAGGATCCGTCTCTCCTCCAGCAGTTTCAGCAGAAGTTCTTTTTTGGGGTGGAGTTAATCATTTAAGTGAGTAGGGAGGGACCCATCATGTAACAATAGTGTATTTGCAAGGCAAATGAGCTCCAGGCATAGAGTGACCTAATTGATGTAAAGATTAGCATCTAGCTTTATCATCTTATTTTTTAGTGCTGTAAGTTGATTTTAGAAGTACAGTTTGAAAAATCCACGTTCCTTTGGTCTGTACCAGAGAAGATCCAGAACGTCTATAGGTCTTCCCTGGAAACCTCCAGGGCTCTTGCCCGTGGCCGTCCTTGTCCCAAACCCAGGTGGTCCGAAAGGCTTTGAAAAGCTCTGTGCCAAGGGACACCATTACCAGAAATCTCCCCGGCTCCGGGTGCCTCTCTGGAGCAGTGCAAGACTGTGAAGAAAGACACCTGAGATCAAATGCGTGGGTCTGGTCTGTATGACCATCGCCCTCCACCTCGGGCTCCTCCTGGCTGCTTTAACCTCAGTGACCTGTGGATGTCTTCTGCTCTTTCTCCCGCTGCTTCGCCCCTTGCCTTGGCTCAGGGGGTTGTGCAGCAGCTTGCACAGGAAAGCACAGCCTCGGCGCAAGGGTGCTAGCTAGCAGAGTCTGGTCCGCTGTACAACACACAGAGAGGCCGCTCGATTAGACACCTTCCTGCAGTGCTTGCCTTGCCCATAATAAAGATGGGAAATCAAGATTTCCTCTGCTCAGGGAAATGGGCCTTTTGTCCAGTGATGTCACAGCAGCAGGTGCACGCTGTGAAAACCCCACTCTGGGTCAGCAGGATAGGATGGCATCGCAGCTGGCATTTTGGCAGAAAGCTTCTCCTGTGTGAGGAGCTGCCATGGTTTGACAAGCGCCATGCCTGTCCTCCTCTTGCCTGGGCACAACTGCGCCAAAGCCTCCGTACCACCAAGGAGTCTGTTGGGACTCAGCCTGGCGAAGAGGGAGGTGGTGTTACTCTGACGAGCGCTCTTCGATTTCATCTGCTCCTTATGCTTCTTAGCAGGAGCCTGGCGCTCCCAACTTGACGGGGACCTGCTGCCCCGAGGATGTTCGCTGTCCTCCCCTGCCCTGAGGACGTCCATGTGCTCACCTGACACACCAGCCTCTGGGCACCCCTTCTCCCAAAAAGTGAGAGGATGGAGAGCAGCAAAGCTGGAGGGAGGGCATGGGGAGCTCGCGCTGTGCCTCACATCCCCTGCCTCGTGGGGGGGGGTACAAACTGAGCGAGCCCTGTCCCACATGGCTCGGCAGTCCCGAGGCCCTGCGCTGCCAGGGCTGTGGGGCGAGGCGAGAAGTGGGGTACCACTGTGCCTGGGAGAGGTTAGGAAGGATGTTTTCACTCAGCTAGAACTGGAGGGTGGAGCACTCAGCATCGGGGACTTCCTTTAAGAGCCAGCAACGAGGGTGCTGCTCCCCACAGCAGGGCACGTTTGGGACCAGCTCTGTCNCCCTCCTGCCCCAGCCCCACTGTGAGCAAAGCAGAAGTACCGTGCAAAGTAAGGTACTGCGAGTCCACAGGTGACAGCGATGCTGCAGAACCTCTTGGGTCAGAAGGACAGTCTGTAGGATGCGGCTGTGGGGAACTAGGCTGGAAACAGCTCCTAGGCTGTAAGCCTGGCCCTCAGACGTGGCGTGGGAGCGAGAGGGGTTCAGGGAGCCCACTCCGAAGCAGTACACAGAAATGAGTTCACTTGCAAACACACAGACATGACCTACGGGATCCATGTGGTGGTGTAATGTGAAATGTGAGAAAGATGATCATGAGAGAGATGAGCATGGGAGAAAAATAAATGGGGAGAAGCTAAATTTAAGTGAAAAATAATGTAACTTCACAGGCAGGTAAGGAACTGACTATGGAAGAAAAATCTTCGCAAAATTCAACAATAAATATTTGGGGATTGTTTGGGTGTCTGTGTGTGTGGGAATTCCTGGCTGAACTCTGGTTTTTCTGCCACGGGTGCAAGCTCTCACTGGAGATACGTTCTTGCTTTGTCAGGAACATCATAAAATTTTGTTAACTTGTGCAAGGTATTCTGATAATAGGAAATTAATCACTTTTACGTAGGGATGACAAAAAGCGCTACTTGTGTATGAAGTTGCTCTGTTCTGTATAACTATGTGCCTAAGAAGCACAAGTACTGACCAGCTTGACACTGCGCTGACTTTCTGAGCTCTGCTTGAGAAAAGCCAGATCGCTTCTGGCTCCTGAATCTTCTCGCCTCTGATGTTTTCCATTTGTCTTATTTGCTGTTACCATAAGTAAAGCTTTGTGCCGCATGTGCTGCCTACAGATGTTAGTCGTGTTTACTAATCTGTTAATTTCTGTTGTCATTTGTTCTTTTAAAGTTAGAGCATGCCATTTCCTGTGCATCTCAGTGCGAAGTGCGATGCTTAGCCCTGCGAAGAGTTGAGATGAAACGTCGGTCCCCGCACAGCAGAGCCAAAGCAGCAGCAGCAGGCGCCGGAGAACAAAGGTCATGCCCAGCATGTGCCTCTGACTGCGGGAATGGGGGAATCGAAGCTTTTCCAGCCGCAACTGCTGCGCCCTTCCGCCAACAAGCGGCACACCGAGCTGGCAGAGCAAGAAACAGGCGAGATGCAGCTCTTCCGCTCCCCTGGCATTTATTTGAAGGCACAACACCTGTCTTTCAGGTTCCTTTTTCGCTTGCCACGCTTGGAAGAGAAGCTTTAAGAAGAAAGAGGGAAGCATCAGGTGGGCGAGAGGCTGACAAGGTAGCTCCATGCCAGGGACGACCTCTCCGCTGTGGGGGACGGCAGTTCAGGGCACGGCAGCAGCCCCACAGCAGAGCAGCAGGTAGTCTGGGAGTGAACGGAAGAAAGAAATTAAGGACGAGGCTGTGCCGATCTTACTTCCCGTGAGAGTCGGGCCGGAATACGTGAAATTATTGCAGCGGAAGGGGCACCAGGCCTGATGGAGATGACGGTGCTGCGGCTGGTGGAGGAGGGCACAGCATGGCATCCTCCTCCGGCCGTGACCCATGGACCTCTCGTGGTGCTACGGGTGGGCACGCGCACCTCACATGCTGCAGCGCTGGCCCCGGGTGCGCGTTTTGCGGCGGAGGGCAGGGATAGAGACGGCCGTAGATGGGAGGGCCTAGGAGAAAACCGCAAGGTGAGGGGAAACAAAATGGGTTTCCCCGGTTTTTTGTTCCCATTTTGGAAAAACATTTGAACAAAACTTTGTCTGCGAAGCAGTTTGGGAATTGCCAGCGTTGCAGGTTACGTTCCTGTTGTGCCTCAGTTTGGCGTAGATCCTTGTCTAAGCAACGGCTACCTGAAAAGGAAACGGCCATTTGCAACCCATCGGCAGTTACGGCTCCTGCAGGCCGTGGGTCAGTCTTTTATTCTTGTGTTTGCGTCAGCTGCGTTTTAGGGACCGCGCGATGACGTCGCGTTAGCGTTGCAGGCTTTTTCTCGGCAAACAGGAACGTTTCCGGTATCTTTGGCTTCTACCCTTGTCGCTACGCGTCCCCCTCTCTCTCGGAGAGACGTAAACAAGCAGAAACGCTTCCGTAGCTGCGGGAGCAGTGCCCCCCCCACCGCCACCGCAGGACGGGGCTGCCGCCGCCCCGGAGCCTTTTTTCCTTCTGCGCCCACCCGAGGGGCAGCAGCCCCCACC
>VYZV01012638.1:3359-13611 GCA_013401275.1 Pandion haliaetus | reverse complement strand
GATGACCAATATTTCATCCATGCCCCTAAGTTCTGCGTTTCCTGCAGACCAGGTATCTTTGAAGGCCATATCAGCCAATACAGGACTCAGGGCAGGAGCTGAGGTAATATTTTACTCAGTTCCACTGGGCACAATGTATGTCTAACCTCTACCACTCTTGAGAGCGTATGTTTCTAAGTCCAATGCTCTAGACTTTCATTTTGCTGGAGATATGCTGTGCTACCCCCAAAATGAGTCTTTAGCTTCTGTTCTTCTCTTTCGAATCACTTCTTCAATTCTTAAAACTAAAAATATCTTTTAAAAAGTAAAAAAATACAGAAACAAACAAAGCTCTTCCCCCCAGATTAGATCCTTAATAGAGACAATTTTTTTTTTTTGTTTTTTTTGAGCTATACAGACAAGAGTTATTTGAAGCCATAGGGGCAGGCATGCTCAGAATGAGATAGAATGCATTAATGAACTAGAGTACAGTGATTAGAGTGCAGAAGCAAGAACAGAAATGCAAGCTGCTAGCCCAGTCTCCCCTTCGTTCCCAAATACTCAGAGAATTCAGCTACCCCACTGCTGGTAAGCACTGTCACAAGCTGATGCCACCTCAGTTCTTTGTTTCACGCTGTCATCCCGTTTTCACAGGTTAGGGCTGTGTTCAGATGGTTTGCATTAAGCAGGTAAATTAGATGCTTACATTAGAAATCTAGGCTCTGTAGACTGTCCATACGTTCAATTCTCAGAGTGACAATTGCCTTAAGAGGGCAACTATGAACATCTATATTAGGCTTTAGCAAGGTGGCCGAATTGCCTTCTGGAGGTACTTCTCTTACCATTGACCACAGAGAGAACATACAGACTCCAGGCTGCACAGGCAATCAACCAAGGCAGAAGATAGACTATGGAAATACTACCCATGCTTCTGTCTCTTGGCCAGAAGTTATTAGGTATTATTACCAAGTAACTTTTTGGTTACCTAATTTTTAAATCAAATGAAATCTAAGAGAAACTAAAACTGAATAGTAAGGCTGCAACACGTACATATTCTTATATTTTAAAGCCATTGGGAGACTTCTTACTAGGAAGTAAAAGCAGTGTCTTTTTCTGGGTGGGTTTCTCCCACCGTTCAAAAATCTTTTCTTTCAGAAATGAAGATGGGATTTGCTTCTCATATTTGCTAAACTGGGACAAGACACAAAAATGTAAAAGGTTGTGACTTCCACTGTCTTTAAGATAAGATATACTTACTGAACCTGACTATTCTGTTAATGAGCTCTACAGAATATCCCAAGGTATATACAGATGAAGTGTAAGATACTGGCACATTTAAAAGTGAGGCAACTTATTCATATTTGGCAAGGAAAATACCTAACAACAAAAGGATCTGGGAGATAAATTTTACAGAATTTTCAGAGAGAGACCAAATCCACTGTAGACTTCAGAGAGCAGAGAATGAAAAAGAAAGATTTCTAGACAGAGCTAGCTAAGGGAAAATGATTGGGCATGGTGACAGGTATCTCCCATAAATTTTGCCATTGGCAGAAGGCAGCCTGGCTGGCAGCTATGGAAACAAATGACTGGGATGATATTTCAGTGAGGATCAGCTCCTGTTATTTATTCTAATGCAAAAAAAGAGATGCAAAGGTATGTCATTCAGAATAGTAAGTGGCAAATCCCAAATGTTTGAGAGAATTAGAACAGAAAATCCCCAGAACATCTAAAAACAACTCTGGAAGTTCTGAACTTTTCAGGCCAAATTACACTGGGTAAAAGACATTAGTTGTGAAGTTATAGCTGCAAACAGAAATTTGACTTTTCAGAAGGGGGCTGGAATTCTCACCTGAACAGCCTAATTAATTGTGTTTGTGTACTCCCCTGTCTGCCACAATAACTTAAGTTGAGCAGATCTGTAAAGGCTTGTAATTCAGCTGGAGTACTGGGCAGCTTGGAATCAATTCTCTGTTTGTGCAGACCAGTCCAACGAGCCCTTTGCAATTCACTCAGCCAGTGCCGTATCATGCTTTCTGGTGCAGGAAGACAAAACAGCAAACAGAATGTAGAAGGTGAATGTATATGTCAGCACTTGGGGTACTTCAAATCTACAGACAGATCGGTTAGGGCAGCATTTAGCAAAAGCAGCCCCTGCAAATACTATAGTATAGTCCAAGTTTTCATGATTAACAGGTTTAATATAAAATGAAATCAAATTTTGCTGCTACACCTGAGATCTCAGCAGTATGAACTCACCTCAGCTAAAGAATTATTTCCATTTATTATTGGAAAACAGTACAGAGATAGTTACTGTTCTCCTCCTGCTTGGGCTAGTTGAACACTTCCTCCCTCTCCAAAGTGCACAGTCTCTGGGTCAGGAAATGTGCTCTTCAGCTTCCTCTCAAAGCTGTTTCCTCAAAGGGTAAGGTCTTTCCTGCCTTTGCTCAGTAGACTGTGCATGGCCTATATACAAACCTAGCCACTACAATATCATTAGTCATATTTTGCAGAAGTGGAAAACTGAGATCAAAACGTTAAATGACTTCCCCAAAGTCAATGGCTCAAACAGTAGTAGAATAATAGTATCTAGTTGTGATCAAACACTTCAAACTGAAAGAGCTAAAACACTACCCGAAGCATCTTTCTATCATTACAGTTATATGGATGACTTGCCTTAACATAGCCCAAGATGCCAGTAACAGAAATGCAATGAGCCCTCAGGTCTCCCAGGCTCCTACACAGAAACTGTCCCCTAGATTTTATTAGTGCTGTTCTTTTTCAGCTCCCATTTCTGTATGTAAATGATTATCTTCTTACCTTCTCCCTCAATGCCCACTTACTCATTCAACACATCATGATGCAGCTGCCTCATACTGGAAGAAAAGCTCAGAGCTGCAAAGGGACAGACAACACTGTCAGACTCTGGTGATGTAAAAATCATACTATTGTTAGAGTTCACAAAATAACAACATTTTTGCCATTCCATCTCTCAGCAGGCTTCCCTACACCATCAAATGAAATATATATTTTCCAGTCTAGTTACTTCATTTCTGCATGCAGATTCCATGTCAAGACACCAAAACAAATATTTGTGCTGAGTGACGTAGCTAACAGTGCTAGTCCCAAAGGTCTAGCTCAATGTTTCTGGGGACATATGCAATTTTGGTCTAGGCTCAAATGTATGGAAAGTGATGACTTTGACCCATGCTGTAAAAGACACCAAGGAAAGGACATGCTTACTGATAAGAGGAGTAAAGCTGTAAAGTGATTTTATAAGAACAAGGGACTGGGAGAAGAGATTATTTTCCCAACAAATAGCACACTGATACGTTAGAGGTTACAAGTGTTAGAAAATTTTAATATTTGAAATCTGCCTGCACAAGAACTTTCATACTTATCTGCTATCAGTGACATTTCACTTCATTTTATTTGGATGTCAGTAGGTATTCAAGGACACAGCATTGCTCTGTTACAAATGCTTTTAAGTCAAGCACAGTAGCAGCAGGTTACCAGACAAAGGGACACTGTGTTAAAGGCTGCCTGCCAGAGGTTACTTATTCAAGTTGATTACACGGAAAGCACAGTAGCGCTGCCACACTTCTGCCCCATACTCCCTGGGAAAACAAAAGAAAAGCTGGGATTCATATCTAGGTTTTCTTCAGTTCTCACTGTGGGGTAGGCAGGAAGAATGTAATACAATATAATGACACAAGGTTTGATCTTGCAAGGTAGCGCACCTAACTGCTTTCCTAGGTCAGTGCAAGCACATTCTATCTTAGTTTTAAGTACAAGTAGTATATAAAATGCCTCTCACCTGAAAGCTGACTCTGAACATGATTTGAGTCAAAAGTAGAAAATTATCACAATCATAGATCATCAAGAAGTAGTAATGTCCTGAGAGGTTGGAGAGTTTGTGCTTTCATCAAAGACCCAAACCACTTTTCATTACCATATATTTCAGCAAAATTTGGGGTTGTACAGCACATCTTAGGATTGCACCACCGTAACATCCATAAGTAAATCTCTCTGTGATGTTCTTAAGTGAAATGGCACAGAAGAATGAAGGAAGAATTAGGGTAAAATTAATTCATTCCACCTCATTGATTCTACCTTAATTTTATTAGCCGAAGAAAGAAACTGGCAAGTCAAATACGTATAATAAATATTGGTGGGAAAAGTACCATGCACAAATTCCCACTTAGGCTCCTTCAAACCAGGCAGAGTTAAGTCACTAATCAAGGAGCATTACATGATTACAAAGGATGCGGTTTGTATGCGTGGCTATCTAACTGCTTTAGTATCAGAGGAAAATAAAATTGCAACTCTTGGCAATAAGAATCAGTAAACCCAGTTAAGCCCGAAACTCGTGGAAAGGCAATGATTTCAGACCACGGGAAAGAGGGCGGGCACGAATTCCCCGGGACGAGGCAGCGCTCGCCCGTGTGCGAGACGGCGTGTGCCTGCCGCCATCTCGCGGGGAGCAGCCCGGGCCCCGCTCCCGAGCCGCCCCGCTCGGGTGCACCCCTGGCACCCCTGGGGCCACGACCTTCTGCCAAGGAGGCCTGCGGTGGCGTTGGAAAGGCCGGCACTGCAGGCTCTCCATCTGCAAACGCGGGTGGAAATACGGAGCCAGGAAGGGACTCCCGCATCCATCCCTGGAGGGCCGGCACAAGGAGGTTGTTCACAAAACACCCGGATGAATTACCTTTCTTCTGGCTGGCAGGAGAGGCCGTACCTTTTATTAGATCACTCGATCTTGCTGGAAAGAAAAGCAGACTGCCTTTCAGGCACGTAAACACTTCTTCCAGGCCTGTCTTCTGGGAGCCACCACGAGATCTTCTATCATTCATGGGCCATAAATCTCACGTGTCAAGGAGGTCCAGATTTCCCAAACAATCCTATTTCTAGTTTTCCAGCTTCTTTTTCTCCATGCCCTATATATATCTATCTTATTCTTATTTCATCCTTTTATTTCCTTTCTTGCATTTCTCTTACATTTTCAAAACCAAAACCTAGACAATAGTACACTTCAGGTAAGATTCTATTTCTCATGTCTTTCTATCTAAGTATCTGAAGCATTCATGATGATCTGCACAGCGTAAGTGATTTCTCGTTAAATGCATAAAATGACAAAAATGCCTCATACACAATTGGTCCAAAAAGCAGGAGCCTGCTCTAGTAACGTCTGGCAACATCCCTCTTCATGCAAATGTTTGCAATATGTGCATGTAAGCTGGGGCATTGCTATTAAATATTTCTGATTTTCCTCAACAATTTTGTGGTACAGCAGTTGTATTATGTGGCAATGCCTGCACAGGGATTATGCCCTGTAAGCTTTTCCATTATTACTTGAGCAGCCTTAGTCCCTGCCATGGCTCTTTGAATATCCTGCGGCTAGTCCAAAGAACTAGGTAATAGTGGATGTGGCACTACCTTTTTATGCATCTTGATTTAATAATCAAAGAATTATATGATCTTGACCCGCCCTGAAAATAGCTGAAACAAACTTTCCCAAAACTAATCTAGCCAAGGGTATATCCTCACATTATAAATTCCATCAGGACTTTTATGAGTTCAGTCACTGTTTTCTATATAGAAATGTGATACAGATCTTCATAATAAAATATACTGTTGCTTTTATATAGAATATTAGGCCTATAGCATTTTCAGTCAGCTAAACTCATCTGGGAAAATAGGGTGAACACATGATTGTACATACCAGGGGAGAGGCATGGTATGAGGCAACAGAAGACTCTTCTGGAATATTCTATCAGCATTTGGAGTAAAAGCAGCTACCCATTGACCCCAACAGTATCAAAGGATTTAAAAAAAAAAAAAAAAAAAAAAAGCATCAAACCTACCCTCTCTTCAGGAAAAGCCTGTTCCAAATTATTACTGATACATTCCCACTGAAGTCTGAGGGGTTACGGTACTGCAACAACAGAAACCCGCCTTTTAGATCAAAATGCCTTTTACCATGGCTTTTAAATTTAGTTCACTTTCTCTCTTTTTTGACAGATCTCTCACTGGTCATCAGAAGCAATGGAACTGCTACATACAAGAATCATGAACAGTTAGATAAATAGTTTTGGGACATATTTTGACAATTTAAAATATTCAGCACTTGTCTGAGACAATTAGTTTGTACCAGCTGGGGTTTGCCAGGGTTTGGGGGTATTTTTCTATTTCCACAGCCATCCTTTGTTCAGTACATGTCTCTGTTTTCCCTTCTTCAATGAGTGTAAAACTCTAACCATAAAAGTATCTGTTGCCCTAAGTATGCCAGCCTGTGTACATTTCTCTCTGTTACTTTTCACTGCAAGTCATTCTGTGAAGTTACTTTTACTTTAGTTTGGATCTCTATATTTCCACATAGTGACTAAAAGGCACATGGCAGTCCCTAATGTGCTATTTTTGAACACCTAATGATAACTTCTATTGCCACTGTAACTTTCGAGAAGGTATATTCTTTTCTCAGTGTGGTGGTATGCAATTAACACTATGCCTCATTATTTTTAGGTAGTATTTGTATTTTCACTCTAAGCATTACCTCAGTAGTCCCATGTGTCAGCGTTATTCCTCTGACAATTAAGGTAGTCCCATAAAACATTACACAAAAGCAGGGAAGGGCTTGAATCTCTCTTGCTGAAGGGATGAAACTGAATCAGCTCACACATTAAACTGGGAATTGGCTGCTGCCAACAACTGTTTTTCATCTACTGGCAATCCCAAATGCATGAGAAGTGGATGAGTATCTAAGACACCCCACTAAGACTAAATAAGGGAACTAATACTTTTTTTAATTGGGGGGGAACCCACCCAAACAAAAAAAACAAACCAAAACCTGAAATCATTTTCCACAACTACATCATATAAAAGTCCTGGATAGAAAGCAGAACATATGGATCCTGAAAACCACAGATAACCAGTAGACAACAAAAGTGCTGGTAACTTGACTGTGAGAGGGGGTGAAGAGGGAGCTCTGTGAGCACAATAAAGGCTGGAGACACAGTCTTGAAATTCCAGGCAGGGAAATGAACTTCTGCCCTTTGATCTCAAAATTATTTGGAAAATGAGACCTGATATTCATTTTTTCCTAAATAAGCATTATTACATAAAATAAACATTAAGTTCAGTGACAGATTTTTCTCTTGGCAGAAATAACCAAAAGACTCTACTAACTTCTTAGACAGGATGCACAATAGAAAATCATTATTATGATAATGGAATAAAAAGTCAGATTCAATCCCATAAAGCTAACCACATAAAACTACATCCTGAAATGATGAATCAAATTAATTGTAAATATTTTATTTTACCTGTAATGCAATGTAAGAAGTATTTTTCCTTAGAGCAAGAGATGATGTTGCTCCTGGTAATACAAGCAAGATGAGAAGATAGCTACTGATAAAGAAATTATACATCACCTGTGAAAATGCAGCTGACATGACAGCAAATGCAATAATAATGACTCAGTCACATGTAAGGACTGTAAAGAGAAATACAAGAGCAGAGCTAGGAGGTTAATTATATTCACCACCAAAATCAGATGCAGGGAAATCATGCAAGGAAAAACATAAAATCGGAAGGCCCTGAGTTACCACACCGATACATGGTCATGTGCAAATGTGTCTTCTGTTTCTCCTCTAGGCAAATAGATTTTACTATAATGGGGTAGTATCTAAACATCTTAGTCATCTCACTCGATGGACACTAAGTTTTCAACAACAGGCACCATTATATGTGTCACTGGTAACTACCCTCTTCTAAAAGTAAATTGATACTTTGTGAAACAATGTTAATTATGAAGGTCTCTTTTTCAGCAGGGAAAAACAGTTTTGTAGCTTGGACACATCTGCTCCAAGCACTATCGCATGATTGATTTTCTTACCATTAGATTTATACAGTCTTTGTATTAAGTGGGCTTTGTGTGAGCTAACCACTGATTTTTGACTTTTGAGATATAGGCTGTCCATCTTTACTCACTACATACACTCTCTGGCATTCTATCCAGCAGCGTGACACCCACGTATTAAAAGAAGGTTATCACAGTTGCCAGTTTTGAAGCACAGCTGTGGCTCCATATTAAGCTACCCAGTTTTTAAGGTGGCAACATAAAAGTATACTGGACAGGTCTTAAAGAGCCATGCTTGCTTCACCTGAATCTGCAGCTGACTATGTCAAATTAAGCACCAAGGAGTTTGATGCAAACAAGAATGAGATCAAACAGCTGCTCTCTAACAAGAATGCCTCACACATTAGATTTCTCAATGACACATCAAAGCTCCAGGAACAGAAACATTATAAAGCTTTATGCAGTTTGACCCAGGCACACCTACAAGAAATGAAGACTACATGGTGAAAGCCTAAGAATCCAGGTGATCCAGTTTTTACTTGTGCACAGACTAGGAAGTGCTTTTATGAAGGGATAAAATCTGCTTGTGTTCCCATGCATTAGCTCTCCTTTGTAGCTTTGACAGGTGGGGCAGAATGTATTATTTTTTTATTGAGCTGCTCCTTTTATATTCAGCAGCCTGTCTTCAATGACTTGAGTTGAAACTGCTCATCAATTGGTGATGTTCACCCCTCAGCTAATGAAGCAGAAAAAAACTCCAAAAGCCTCCAGTCATGATAAAATCATTTATGTTAAAATTACTTTAACTGGTAACCCAGATATTGGAAAGAGCATGTCAGGAGCGCAAAGTGGATCTATAAAAGAGTAAAGATGATTGCACCTGAGGTAGTAACCACCACTGCACTTTTCTCTCTGCTACCCCTAGGAAACAACTACCTGGAAACATTCTCAATTATTCAGACAGCCACTTGATAGACAATGTGGTACCAATGCAGTTTTTGACTGGCATAGTTTCACTTGACTAAGGATTTTATCAGGAGGCGAGACTTCTGGATCTTTCGGTGTTTATATATGTGCATACACACACATAGAAACAGTTTACTTGCGGGAGAGAACAGCTTGAGACCAAAAAACCCCAAATATTTCAATGATACCTGTAGTTCTCCCTTAAGGTTTGTCAAACATATTGAAAACTGTGATAAAAGGTTTTGAACTAAGAGACTTAGAGGTAAATCTGTTACTATGTTGCTACAACTGTTAACAGCTGCAGGCACATGGCCAAGAAAGGGAAAAGGAAGCTCCAAAAGAATCCAGTCTCCTTACCGGTTACCAAAAGCACACCTGCTTCATTTTACAACTATACCTGCCCCACCCACACAGGTTTGTTACTTGGGAGTGAACACATGGGGCACTACAAAGTAACGGGCAAATTATACCCAAGAAGTCAATTTGTTGGGTAACCATTAAACCTTGGATAGAGGTAACCAGCATTTGCTCTCTACGTGATACCTGGCAACCACTGACTCTTCTGAGCGTCACTGGCGACAGACCCCTGGCAAACAGGACTAACGGCACTTCCCTGCCTCACGGGTCCAATACCCTAAGGGCTGCGTAGCCCTCGCACACAGCGCTGCCAGACAACCTCCTTCACTCTGGTTGCAGCTTGGCGCCATGCCTGCAGGCTGCTGCGTTTCCCACATCACCACACAGCTGTAGGCCAGCAGGAGAAGCGCTGCTGCCTCTACCCTCACCGCAACCAGGCCGAGGCGGCGGCAGCGGCCCTGCTGCTGTGACCAGGACCACACTGCCGCCGCCCAAACGCGACAGAGGGCACGCACAGCTGAAGCGCGACCGGGAACGTGCCAGAGAAACACAGCCAGCTGAGGCGGCCCAGGGCTACAGCAACACCCTGGGGCCACGGAGATGGTTGGGCTTGGAAGGCCACGGGGAGCTCTGAGATACCCGGCCCTGCTCAGCCTGCCTTCAGCCCCAGGCACCGCCAGGGCTCCCCGCGGCCGGACCGGCCGGGCGAGCGCTCGGCGCCGTGCAGACAAGCATAAACCCTGCCTTCTCCTCACAACCAGCGGAGTGAACGATAGCGCCACAGCCAATAAAGGAGCCTTCCCTTCCTGACGGACAGAAGGTAAGGGCGATGTCAGCCAATGAGAGAGCAGATAGGCACGGAGGCGGGGGATGCGAGAAGCCAATTGAAAAACTTTCCGGCCCCGAGAGGGTGCGAGGAAGATCATGCTTCAGTCACAGACGGTGTGCTCTTCCTCCAATCAGAGCTTTTTCCCTCATCGCTCTTTTCGGACTGGTTAAGAGATGGCAGGAGGGCACATCCCTTCCCCAACAGGAAGGTTGCACTGCGTGACAGGCATTCAGTTCAGCCAATTATTGCCGGCGCGGACCGCCCCC